>CM077157.1:1227797-1395542 GCA_039583875.1 Platanthera guangdongensis
GTGGGCTGTGGTGGACTGGGCTTAAACTCTTGGTGGGCGGGCTTTGCGGGCTGAATTTCTTTAATTGTGGGTTTAGCGGGTGGGTTTAGTGAGTCTTTTTTGAAGTAACCTATATTATTTTAGGACTCCTTTAGTAGGTTTAGGAGATCTAGGAAAAAGTGGAGAGAGGAGGTTTGGTTCAATCAAATGGCTGATTAAAATCATGTCAGATCTAATGGCTGAAATCAATCCAATGAGTTTAAAATTCAAAGTTTTTATATTTCTTTTATAGTGGTAGAGATATCTATCTATCTATCTATATGTATATATGTACATATATACATACATCTATATATGTACATATATATACATACATCTATATATGTACATATATATACATACATCTATATATGTACATATATATACATACATCTATATATGTACATATATATACATACATCTATATATGTACATATATATACATACATCTATATATGTACATATATATACATACATCTATATATGTACATATATATACATACATCTATATATGTACATATATATACATACATCTATATATGTACATATATATGCATACATCTATATATGTACATATATATCCATACATCTATATATGTACATATATATCCATACATCTATATATGTACATATATATGCATACATCTATATATGTACATATATGCATACATCTATATATGTACATATATGCATACATCTATATACATATATATATGCATATATATATATATATATATATATATATATATATATATATATATAGGGTGCGAAGATGCAACCCGTGCAAAGATGCGAACATAAATCCTGGCCGTTGAATCCACATCCCGCGGACAACGCATTTTATAGCAGCGGCGGCCGACGGCGAAACCACGACAACTGCGGTGTGGGCTCGCCGGCCACCGGCCTCCCGGCGTTCGTCGGCGAGCACGCCGACGAACCGCGGGAGGCCGGTGGCCGTCGAGCCCGCCGCCGCTGCTGCATCACGCGGCCATAAAATTCTCACCACCACCGCCGCCGGCTGCGGGTTCGATGGCCGCCGGCCGCCCGGGGTTCGTCGGCGGGCACGCGGCGGGCACGCCGACGAACCCCGGGCGGCTGGCAAGCGGAGAGCCCGCAGCCGGCGACGGTGAGAATTTCATGGCCGCGTGATGTAGCTGCGGCGGCGCCGGCGACTTTCGGCGTCTGGTTCGCCGGCCACCGGCCGCCGGCAAACCCTGGGCGGCCCGTGGCCGGCGAGCCAGCTGCCGCAGGTCGCCGGCTGTGAAACAGTCGGGATGGAGGATGCACTTTAGCAGCATGATATGAAACTGGACGACAAAGATTTAATATTCGCATATTCACACTATTCACCTATTCGCATATGATTCCTGTCCGATATATATATAACGCAATATATAATGAGGTTGCTATATATATAACAACATAATCATTGAACCCTTCTCCTGGCTCTCCTGCAAGCTATTCAGAGTCAACCTTATCAAGCAGTTGTGCAACACTCTTATTTCTTTCCGCAAAATGAACACTCACTAAAAACAATTTCATACTCACACTATGGTTGTTGTAATATAGTCCATGCTTTTTTTAGTACCCGGAACATTTTTTCAAGGAACATTGTCGCAATCACATTTTTTCATTAGCATACCTTTAATTGAACAATTCTTTATAACTTGTAGGGTTATTACCCTGATTTAACCACTCATCTAGGTCATAACATATCGAACGATACGGGGCAAGAAATCTTGGACTATTTGTGTAATCAACGTCGACAAGTTAATACTTACCTGCCTATACATTGAAAATGATCAATTAAAAAAAATAATAGATGAGTATTATGTTTGTAATAATAAATTCAAACATTTTACCTGTTTAGAAAACAATCTTCTCTCTAATGCATCTCCTAATGCTCTTGAATTAGGTGAAGAACTTTTTGAGTCAGGTAATACATATAGGATTTTTTTTTTGTTCTTTCACATGCACTTAGAACATTTGTGCTCCATCTAAAGCACACCAAATGTGCTCCATCTAAAGCACCAACACAATCCTCAACCATCTTAATTTGTGTTCTTGTCTAGATTTAGGTAACTTGATATAGTTAGTCCTTTGCTAGTCTTAAGATGACCCATGGTACAATAGGGAAGTGTCTGCTAATATTATCTGTCTGCCGCAAATAAATACTACCAACATCGCAAAATTGTTTGTTATGTGTCAATGTGTATAGAAACAATGTGACAGATTCTTCAGTAAAGTTAAATTAACAATCACAGACATACAATAGTTAGTCCATTGCTAGTCTTAAGATGACCCATTGTACAATAGTGAAGTGTCTGCTAATATTACCAGTCCGCTGCAAATAGGGGTGAGCATGAAAAACCGCAAACCGCAAACCGCAAAAACCGCCCGTACCGCAAAAACCGAACCGATTTTTAAACCGCACAGCATAGTTTAGGTGCGGTGCGGTTTTAAACTTTTACAAACCGAGCGCGGTTCGGTGCGGTGCGGTCTTTGGATTTTGAAAACCGCACCGCACCAAATATTTTGTGTATTTAATTTTTTATAATTATGTGACGTCACATTTAAGTATATTAAGTAAGAGTTGATATATTTATACGATATATTACCGTCAGAGTTATTATAATTAGGTGAGATATTTTGCTGAATCATCTCTTCCACACACATTAGTGGAATAAATGCTTAAAACTATAAGGAAAACATGATGTACGCATTAGTGGGAATATGTCAAGATATGACACAATGACGACAAATGATCCATATAGCCGACCACACTATAGTGGGATAAAGGTTTGAGTGTTGTTTTATCTCTTCCACATACAGACAACTTGGATATCAATTAGAACAGTCTCTTGAATAATCCAAATTAAAACAAAATATTGCATAAGAAGTGTTGATATATAAGAATGAATGAATCTCCTGCAACAAAGTTTAGCGTGAAAATATTTGTCTATAAAATATGATATTCACAAAATATTATATAGTTCATAAGTTGGTATGACATCTCCAAAAAGAAAGACAAATAACTGCATCAAAATTTATGAAAATGGAATCACCTGTTGTAAGAAAATGATGTAATTTAATACAATAAAGAGAGAAAAACAACAAAACATAAAAGAACTCATAAATTATCAAACAACATTCATAGTTCTGATGCTTACCTGTATTCTATGTAAAATACATGTTAAAAACCGCACCGAAACCCCAACCGCACTGCAAAAAACCGCACCGAACCGAAACGCCCCGCATAATTTCGGCGCGATGCGGTTTTTCTCGGGCAAAAACCGAGCCCTTACGATGCCGTTGCGGTTTGGGCCAAAACCGCACCAAACCGCACCGTGCACACCCCTAGCTGCAAATACATACTACCAACATCGCAAAATTGTTTGTTATGTGTCAATATGTATAAAAACAATGTGGCAGATTCTTCATTAAACATAAATTATCACAGACTAAGGGTTCATTTTGGCATGATAGTGGCGGACGTCAACGTTGTGGTTACGAACCGTTGTCCATTTTGCTTAGTGTTTTTGTTCCGGTGAATTTGGAAAAAAATGCAACCTGACAAATATGTATTTGGCGTAGCAATGAGCATGACAGTCACCAAGAAAACAAAATCAATTTTTAACATAAAATGAATGGAGTTCTTTAGTTGAGCTCAAGCGTTTACGAATGATCATTTATAACCACCATGTTCACGACCGCCATTGCCATGCCAAACGACCCTAAACTTTTCATACGTAAAATATCATAGAGCTCGTTGGAAGGTCCTTTACCCATGCTCAACTCATTGAAACAAAATCGCGCAAAACCAAAGTGAGTAAGAATACGAGGTATTCAGTTTTAGGTCAAATGGAATTTCAATGGTTTTGACCTCCAAGCCAATTCTGCGTCAAAAACTTCTATCTGAATGCCAGAACCAATTCCTCAGTGCCAATTCCGTCCGCACGGATCCTAACGCCTTGTTCGGTCCCCAGGAAATGGAATTGAGGAATTGGAATTCAGTCAATTCCAAAACCAGCAGGAATTGGAATTGACTGAATTCCAATTTTATTGTTCGGCTGTTGTGCAGAATTGGGCATCAGACATTAAAATTGGATAATTATGCTATTCAAATGCATGATAGAATTCAAATTTGGAATTGAAATTAACAGAATAGAAATACTAGTACAAAAATATATATAGAATCCACACAAAAAATAAAATTCACAAATATAAACTCCAGAAACATAAAGTTCACAAACCTAATGTCCACAAACATAAAATCCACAAACCTAAACTCCACAAACATAAACTCCAATTAGCAGATCTAAGCTTCTAACATAAGTGGAACCTAAGTGGAAAATACAGTAGAGGCCGATCTTACCTAAGTGCAAATTTCAAACCTAACTGGAACCAGATCAAAGCTACAACAATCGATGGTTTGATCTTACCTTAGTGGAAAATACGGTAGACAACAACAACATTCAAGCCTTTATCCCACTAAGTGGAAAATACAGTAGAGGATTAAAAAAGGAAGAAAGACTAACCTAACTGATGCGGCGAAGGAGCGACAAAATAGGTTCGTTCGTTATAGAGAAAGGATGAAGATGTAGAAAAGGAAATAGAGGAGGAAGGAGGAAGATCTTACCTTCGGCGATGATGAAATCGGCGAGATCTGAGCAGCGAGCATGGTTCGTCGAGGAAGAAATGTCGCAGCGCGCCTATTGCGAAACATGGGAGCAGAAATTCAGGAGAAAACCCGGCGGACCCCTAAGAATTGGGCCACTCCTATTTCTAAAAACTTGGAATCCGTCCCAATTCCAATGTCAGCTTAAATCTCTCTTGCCGAACACTGGAAATGAATTCTGCTGTACCCAATTCCAATTTTGAAATCCAATTCCTGGGAGCCGAATGGAGCCTAATAGAAGAGAGGATCACCGTTGTGAAACCTTAAACTCGAGGAATTGTCCATCACATTCCAAATAAATTCAATGAACTGAATTTATTCAATTTTGATACACATGAGTTTTTGCATGCAAATATCGGATCTTATATTTAGCATGCTGGCGATTAATATTATTATTAGGGTTATTTACAGGGAACTCCCCTCAAAGTTTGCATAATTACAGCTTGCACCCCTCAAACTTTCAAAATTATAATTACATCCCATCAACGTCTACCTTTCATAACATCCATGCACAAAAGTAGCCACTTGGAGTAAATCTTAAGGTGAGTTGTAAACATTGAGGGGAGGTTTTTGTGATTTTGAAAGTTAGAGGAGCGCAAGTCGTAATTATGCAAACTTTGAGGGGAGGTCCCGGTAAATAACCCTTATTATTATTTTCATTCTATGTATGATAATTTCTGGGATAATCTGGTTATTTCTCTTCACAATTAACAAACATTATTTGTTCTTTTCCAGGTATCAGACAACTACTACAGGCCCGATCTGAAAAGGGCGGCCCTCGCACGGCTCAGCGTGGTGCGCCGCAGCCTCCAGGTCGCAAAGTCCGGCCCGAAGAAGAGAAACAGGCAGGCAATTTAAATTATTCCCAAGTTGAATCACATCATCTCCAACCTTTTTTATTACAAAGTGTTTTTTTTTTTGACCTGCTGCGGCTGCTGCTGCTGCTTCCATTTTGTGTTCTTTGCTTTTCTCCATCTGGTATTGAATCCTCTACTCTGATCGCAGTTTAATCAGATATTTGTTTGCATCCAGTTCATCAGCTTCTATCATTTCTTTTTGGTTTAAAATTAGCACAGGGCAATATTTAGACCAACATCTGTTTGGCAAGCACAATCGAACTTTTTAAAAAGTGCTTTCGCAGCGATGATGCTGGAGAAGATTGTCGACCCCCGTTCGCCGGTTCAAATGAGCCATGATTCGAGCGGTTTTCTCCTAATTTTATTTATCCAGCTCGCTTTATGCCCCACCTATTATATTGGTTTTCTATGTTGATATATATCAAATATCGATGCCCGCCAGCTTTGATATTCGCACCCAAAATATTGTTATTAGAAAATATCATGTTTTATCGATGATTTTTTTTGCGCTCCTTCAAGTCTTTTGCTTGAATCTTGTGGTAAAATTGATGTACTGGTGTTGAAGCCAAAAATGACCTCAACGGGAGTTCAAAACAGGAGTGCAGCCAACACCTACTTCTCTCAAGCCTTGACCCTCGACTAGATTTAAAAGACCTAAGACTGACCCAAAGCCTCAGCAGAGAGGTCCCACCTCACACCCGAAAGATCTCTGAGAGCTTTCCCTCCAAAGCCAAAAGCTGGGCTAGGAGCTCCTCAGAAAGCACTGGAAATTGTAAGATTATGAAAACTTACCTTCTAAGGAGCCCTTATGGGTCTATTTATAGCCTTTGCTGACTTGCGATTACTGAAATACCCTTAGTTGATCTGCCAATAGCCAAATCCCGCTGTTTATCTTGAGGGTAATTAGGTCATTTTACCTCAGGCCCTGGGCCCCACCTGGCGAGAACTCTGAGTCGAGAGCCTTCTGTCCAGAGCACGGCGCAAGCGGTCTCTCCTGATTACAGGCGAGAGCTCCTTTCAGACAGGAGCCTGGCGCAAGCGCGAACGTTCCCGCCCCACTTATGGGCGAGAACTTCTTTAGGGCGGGAACTCCTCTGGCTAGCCTAATCCTGACCGTTGGTGCCTCCTGGTCTGACTCAGCGAATATGGGGTTGTACTCAATCCCCGTTCTTTTTGAGCTAGCTCTGCGCTCGAAAAAACACATCCAACCCATAAATATTCACTGAGCACGTGTCAACATCAGGGAATCTTTTGGTGGGCCGTACCGTGGCTATATATATGTGCTGATAGATAGCCATAATTCTGCCCTCGAATCGTCATTCTTCGCCTGAGTTCTCGCCTCCTCTCGCGATGCATCTCATGCGCGCCGACAAACCGCTTTCGCAGGATCTTCAAGACCGCATCGATGCGGCACAGGCGCGAGCCAATGCTAACTGCGCATTGGTTGCCCCCTGGCTGGCGAGAAAGTTGTCAGCCGCTGAGCATTCTCAGCCAAAGAAGAAAAAGAAGAAGGCGAAGGTGGTCCAGCGAGACCTGCCTCACGAGAACAGGAGCCCGCCTACCCCGACCCCAAGCCGCGCAGATGATCCCTCTTCGCAGTAGGTATGTCTGACTCGCTAATCATTGAAACCACTAGTTGCTTATGCGAGAGGATTTGTAGCTGACGCGATACTTCTCGCAGGAAACGGTCCCTGACGACGTCAGGTCGCCGCGGGAACCCTTGGACTCATCATCTCGTCCTCCTGAGAACCAACCGCGGGTCTCGGAGGTCGCTCCTCCGCCTGACTCCTCGAGAACTGCATGTATCTTTTCCACTCTCGCTCTTAACTCCGTCTCAGATTGCTGAATTGTCTTCCCGCAGCACCAGCTTCCGCCCAACCGGGTCTCGCTACTCGGGAGAATGAAGTAAGGGTCGCTAATCGGCCTACCACTGCGGTTGATCCCTCCCTCCCGGCGGGAGGAGTGGCTGTCGAATCTTCTGCAGCTCCACAGGATGCCAGCCATCCCGCGGGAGAGGAGATCTCCCCCCCCCCCCCCCCCCCCCCCCCCCCCCCCGCTTCCGGCCAAGTCGGGATCACCACTCGCGCAATCTTCCCTCCGGGAAAAGGAAAGCCGATCCACCTCCTCTTTGGAACTGGGGGGGGGGGTGGGGGCTGGGCCTTCTCGCCTGCCGTTGGCCGGTGGTTCTCGCCATACTGCAGGTATGTGGTATGTTTATCACGATTATCTCTTAGCTCTCGCCATGACTGTGGAATTCTTTTATCAGGGGATCCGGGCTCGCGGTCGGGAGCTGACGCAGAGGATGAAGAAGATGAAGACAGAGAGGGGGAGGATGGCGAGAGCTCTCCCTTCCCTTCATCTGACGAGATGGAGGAAATCTTGACCAGTGCCGGGAGCGCTAAAAGGCGGGGGAAGAAGGTTGCCGCCGTCCTGTCAAAGCTTATCCGGCGGGAGCGGGCCCATGACTCTGCGGCGAGAGAGTTCCGCCAATCGGTGGAGAAGAGGTCGGAGGCTCTGGAGCGAGACTACTTCATCAGCGAGACAGATTGGCCAGGTGGGCCTACCGCCGGGTCCTCTCCCGAAAGGTGCATCGCGCGGATCCGAGACCTGTCTCGCCGGATCAACCTAGGATGCACCGTCTTGTCGTCCTACTTCAACCCGCAGGCGCCACCGAGGACTAGGCAGCAGGAACGAGGACGATGGCGGTGTGAACCCTACTGATTCGCGAGATCTCCCCCTCTCTTGCCCACGGCCTTCCCCTTCCCGAATGTACCCATATTTATTTTCGTCAGTCTGTAACTAATAACTTTGCTATTATTATTATTATTACCCTTTATTGAGCTCTCGCTCGGCGAGAGTAACTCCTGATTGTCTTTATTATTATTATTATTTATTTAGCTCTCGTTCGGCGAGAGTAACCCTGTTTCCGCTTGTTTGACTTGTCGCGCGTCATCTCAAAACGTTTGCGCTAATCGGGTTTGTCAGTCGCTGTCAATCTTTGGCGGGAAACCGAGGCGCCGCCGACTTAGGGCGTGACGGCTGTACCCCCGCCGCCTTTTTGGAAATAGTCATGATGATCACGGTTTTCTATAAATAGAGAAGTACACCTACCATATTTATTTCTCCGATCCGAATCCCGTGCCTTTTCTCTTGTCGCTCTCGCGGTTTGCCGAAAGCTCCCGCTTGCTTCCACTTCCTCCTCTTGTTCTCGCTCAGTTCTCGCTCTCGCCTCTCTTCTGAAGACCTCGCCTACAACCTCAAGCACGATGTCGGGCGAAAGCGAGGGACGTTCGAATTGCGCGAAAGCCTTCCAGAAGCATATGTTTCCCTCCTGCAGCCTGACTATGGAGGTGTTCCAACTGACCAAGACTCGTTACGTTCCCGCCGGCTTCACCGCTCGAAACCCCGACAACCATGACAAGGTAAACAATGCGAGGGAGGGGGAGCTCGCCATCCCCCCTTGAGCACTTTGAGGTGGGCTTCCGTCTCCCCCTCTGGCCCGAGATGCGCCAGGCCCTCCGGTACTATGGAGTGGTTCCCGCGCAGTTGAATCCAAACTCGGTCACGATCCTGGTGGCCTTCATCTGCTATATGCGATCCGAGAGGATCGAGTTCAGCCTCCCTATCTTCCGGAAGTTGTTCACCTTCCGCGCCAAGGGAGGGGTGGTCTTCTTTTCAGGGCAGCTGCTCAAGACCACCGGTCTCGCCAACAAGCCCCACCACTGGGGCGAGAAGTTCGTCTTCGTTTCCGGCGACTTCGGGAACGTGCCTCTCGCACCCATTCAATATGAGGACGCCGCTTACAAGCCGCCCTCCTTGGGCTCGTGCGAGAGCGCCCTCCTTGAGTTCTTCGGAACCAAGGATTTCGACGTCCAATTCCTCCGGCGGGGCGTCGATTCACTCCTCCCCATGCCTCCGGGCGAAGGTACGGTCTCGCCTTTGTCTTGCTATTCCCCTTCTTTTTAAGGTTAGAACTGAGTGATGTCGCTTCCGCAGGAGAGCGCGAGATCCCCATGCACCAACTCTTCAACGAGGCTCACGCTGCCGAGAGCCAATCTGTGAGAGACCCGCTGGCTCTCGCAAAGGCTGCAACTCAAGCTTGCCGGGATGCGCCGGCCCCGCTTCCTTCGACCGGCGCCGGGAAGCGAAAACCCGACGCCCCTCTGCCCCCACCGCTCAAGAGGCCCAAGATAACTGCTGCCGAGAAGGGTAAAGTCGTTGCAGTGCCGTCCTCCCAACCTCTCGCTGCAGGCCGCTCATTTGAAGAGATCTTGCAGGCCGCCAGCGAGATCGCGGTTACCAGGGGTGGCGCCGAGACACCTACCGAGAACCCCCCGGCCCCTGGTGCAGTAGATGGCGAGGGAGCCGCCGCCGAGACCTCCGCTCAGTCCCCGCCTGGAGAGGTGCCGCAGTGTCACCACAATTTTGGTCTCGGCACGAAGTGCTTGGATGCGGAGAACAAGCCGCTGCTTCAGTGGGACCCTGACACCAACAGGGTCTCAATCTCGTCTCTTCTGCCCAGCTGGGCGGAGCGAGATGAGGTCACCAGCGAGACCTTCTCCCTGGGCTACGACCTCTACAGCCGGGAGAACGTCAGTGTCTATGACAAAATGACCACCAGGCTCCTGGCCTATGACTGCACCCGGGCTCTGATGCGCGGGATGGAGCTTGCGCATATGTGTGCTCGCCGGAGCATCGCCATCGATCGCAACTTCCAGGATATGTTCAAGGCCAGGGAGGAGGCGGTGACTCAGGCGGCTGCCTTGAAGAAGGAGCTGGCAGACGCCAAGCAAAAGCTGTCTTTGCGCCGGGCGGAAGAGGTAAGCGAGACCTTTCACGGCACTCGCTCTCGCCACTGCAGATTTCAACTTCATTCTTTTCCTTTCATGCTAACCTCTCACTATACAGGATTCCGCTCAGGCCGTGGCGCTTCGCGAGGAGCTGGCCCAGGCGCGATACGAGAATGTCCTGCTGAGGGACCAGATCCTGCGCCTGGAGGTGAATGCGCCCCCTCCACTGGACGAAAGGGTGAAGAGCCACTACTATTTCGTTTATGACATCGACAAGCTCCTCCAGGCCAACGCGCAAGCTACAGTCAAGCTGACCCTGGAGACGCTGCGGGATGTAGGCTGCCTGGACGGGAGAGGCAAGACCATTACCGCTCATCAGCTCGTCCCCTGGCTCTTTGAGCCTGTCCCGAAGCCCCCAGGCGTGCCCGATTCCCCGCCCTCGGATGTCCCAAAATCCCCTGCCGCGGGTGGCGAGACATCCGGGGAGAGCTCAGGCGAGAGCTCCAGCGGGAGTTCAAGCGAGAGCTCTGAGGGGTACGGCGTGTCTTCCTGAGGGCCCCCCTTTTCTTTTCTTTTCTTTTCGCTTCATTGTAAAGAGCGAGACGCTCTAAACCTATAATTATACATTGTAAACATTTTGTATGTATTGCCATTTTCTTTTTATTGCAAGTGCGCTTGATACGATTGTTGTGGCCGAGTGCTTCTCAAGCACGCTTCCGTCGAGGCCCTTGGCCTCCCTAGGGTAGTCTTCCTTAGTGATGGATAGGCGGGAACCTGTCGAAAGGGCTCATGGCTTAGACGTTTCGTTTCCGCGCTCTGCCGAAAACCGTCCGCCGGGAACATTGCTCGTGTGCCCTTCAGGACGAGGTCGTCCCTCTTTACCCTGCGCGAGCTGTTCGAAGCTTTCGCCTAGCGCTTCTCGCTATCTGACCAAGAATAGTGTCAGGAGCCTTCCGCCGAGAACTTCCTTCGACTAGATCTTCTTGACAGGGACCTCCCCTGCCGAGACCTCTCCTACCTGAAGGGGTCTTACTCTTCATTCCGTGTTCCAGGTGCGTTTCTTGCCCTGCTCAGAGCATCCAAGTCGGAGTGTCTCCTATGATCAAAAGTTTCCCTCCCCCATGCGAGCCTTCGGGCCTGCCAGCTATCGAGAGCCTGCGCAGCGGGTCTACCTGAGGCCGAGCCGAGCTCGGGGCGTTGATGAAGTTACCAAACCAAACTTATCCCCCCACAGGCGAGCCTTCAGACCTGCCAGCTAGATGAGAGCCTGCGCAGCGGGTCTACCTGGGGTCGAGCCGAGCTCGGGATGCCGATGAAGTTCTCAAACCAAACCTATCCCCCCACAGGCGAGCCTTCGGACCTGCCAGCTAGATGAGAGCCTGCACAGCGGGTCTACCTGGGGCCGAGCCGAGCTCGGGGTGCCGATGAAGTTTCCTCAAACCAAACCTATCCCCTACAGGCGAGCCTTCAGACCTGCCAGCTAGATGAGAGCCTGCGCAGCAGGTCTACCTGGGGCCGAGCCGAGCTCGGGGTGCCGATGAAGTTTCCTCAAACCAAACCTATCCCCCACAGGCGAGCCTTCGGACCTGCCAACTAGATGAGAGCCTGTGCAGCGGGTCTACCTGGGGCCGAGCCGAGCTCGGGGTGCCGACGAAGTTTCCTCAAACCAAACCTATACCCCACAGGCGAGCCTTCAGACCTGCCAGCTAGATGAGAGCCTGCGCAGCGGGTCTAGCTGGGGCCGAACCGAGCTCGGGGTGCCGATGAAATTTCCTCAAACCAAACCTATCCCCCACAGGCGAGCCTTCGGACCTGCCAGCTAGATGAGAGCCTGCGCAGTGGGTCTACCTGGGGCCGAGCCGAGCTTGGGGTGCCGATGAAGTTTACTCAAAGCAAACCTATCCCCCACAGGCAAGCCTTCAGACCTGCCAGCTAGATGAGAGCCTGCGCAGCGGGTCTACCTGGGGCCTAGCTGAGCTCGGGGTGCCGATGAAGTTTCCTCAAACCAAACCTATCCCCCACAGGCGAGCCTTCGGACCTGCCAGCTAGATGAGAGCCTGCGCAGCGGTCTACCTGGGGCCAAGCCGAGCTCGGGGTGCCGATGAAGTTTCCTCAAACCAAACTTATCCCCCACAGGCGAGCCTTCAGATCTGCCAGCTAGATGAGAGCCTGCGCAGCGGGTCTACCTGGGGCCGAGTCGAGCTCGGGGTGCCGATGAAGTTCTCAAACCAAACTTATCCCCCACAGACGAGCCTTCAGAGCTGCCAGCTAAATGAGAGCCCGCGCAACGGGTTTACCTAGGGCCGAGCCGAGCTCAGGGTATTACAAAACACATAATTACGTTCTATTATAAAAAATTCACAATAGGCAAGAGAAAATCAAGTCAACTGATGCAGTATAATAAGTTTAATTTTGGATACATAATTACATCCTTCCCATTTTATGGGTAGAAGCGTTTCAGGTAATCGCCGCTCCAGGTGTGGCTTAAGGCCCTCCCCTCCACGTCCTGGAGGTAGTAACCTCCTGTTCCAAGAACTTCCTTCACTATGTACGGTCCTTCCCAGTTCGGGTTGAGCTTGCCCACGGGAGCCGACCTTCCTGCCGCGTCAACCTTTCTCAGCACCAGATCTCCTTCAGTAAACTGCTTGACCCTGACATGCTTATCAAAATACTTGGTCATCCGCCACTTGATCTCTTCTTGCCTGATAGATGCCACATCTCGCAGTTCTTCCACCGTGTCTAGCGAGAGGCATAACCCCTCTTCATTCTCCAACCTCCAAGTCTCATCTCCTTCTCCCGCGGCCGTGACCCGCGGGGACCGAATCTCGAACTCCACCGGTAGGACCGCCTCACACCCGTGAGAAAGCTTGAAGGGGGTCTCACCGGTGGCCGTGTTCGGGGTCGTTCGCAAGGCCCACAGGACCGAGGGGAGCTGCTCCACCCAATTTCCTCTCAAGTTCTCCGCTCTTTTCTTTAGTAGGTTTACAATAATTTTGTTTGCCGCTTCCACCTGGTCGTTGCTCCGGGGGTGGTGGACAGAGGCAAATCTGAGGTCTATCCCCAGTTGGGCGCAGAAGCTGATGAACTCTTCACTGGCAAACTGGGGACCGTTATCTGTCACTATCGCTTGGGACAGCCCGTGTCTGCATATGATCTCCCCCCAGATGAAGTTCCTTATGACTTGCGAGGTGACCTTGATCAAAGCCTTAACCTCCAGCCACTTTGAGAAATAATCGACCATGACCAAGAGGAACCTCCTCTGTCCACTAGCCGGGGGAAAAAGCCCAACTAAATCCATCCCCCAGATGGAGAACGGCCACGGTGTCGTGATGCTTCAGAGCCTTTGAGCTGCCAAGAGCTGAAGGGGGTCGCAGAGCTGACACCTTTGACACCTCCTTGCAAACTCCGCAGTATCCTTCCTTAGGGTGGGCCAGAAGTACCCCTGCCTGACCACCCTTGCCTCCAACATCCTACCTCCAGAATGACTGCCGCACTCGCCCGAGTGCACCTCTCCCAAGATCTTTGAGATCTCTTCTTTGGTCACACATCTAGCTAAGAGCCCTGACAACATCTTACGATGCAACCCCCCTTCTATCATCAGGTAGTGAGCGGCCTTGCGCCTGAAGCTCTTTGCATCTTTAACCTCCTCTGTCAGCTTGCATGTGGTTAGGAAGGTTACCAACGGGTCCACCCATGAGGATTGCCGACCTACCTCCATCAACTCCCCTTCCTCAATGGCTGGCCGAAAAAGTTCAGTCAGGGTCCCTCCTCCCCGAGGCCCAAACTTTGCCAATCGATCAGCGACCGTGCTCTCCTCCCTGGGGACATGCTTGATTGAGAATGACCGGAACCCACCGATGATAGCCCTTACTTTGGAGAGGTATTTTATAAGGGTAGGTTCCCGAGCTTCAAACTCTCCTCGGATCTGCGACGCTACTACCATTGAGTCGGTGAAGGCCTCCACATCCTGAATCTCAAGCTCCTTTGTCAAGCGAAGACCGGCGATCACAGCCTCATACTCTGCTTGGTTGTTGGTCACCGGAAAATGGTAAGCCACCGCCCTCTCTATCGCGACTCCTTGGGGGCTTATCAGCACCACTCCTCCCCCGAGGGAATGCTTTCCCGAGGCCCCATCGACCATCATCTTCCACGCTTCCCGTGGCTGCTGCTCTCCCTCCTCGACTTCAACAACATAATCTGCCAGAAAGTCCGCGACCGCTTGCGCCTTAATGGAGAGTGTCGGAACAAAAGAGATGTTGAACCCGCTTAGCTCAATGAACCACTTGACAAGTCTTCCCGAGTGCTCCACCCCTTCAAAGATCTTGCGAAGAGGATGGTCGGTCACCACCCTAATCGAGTGTGCTTGAAAGTATGGCCGGAGTTTCCTTGCAGAGATGACTAAAGCGTAAGCCAGCTTTTCAAGGATGGGGTAGCGAAGCTCTACCTTCTTCAAGATCCGGCTGACGTAGTAGATTGACAGTTGCTTCTTTCCTTCTTCCCTTACTAGGACGGAGCTCACCGCCTCCGCTCCTACTCCAAGGTATAAGGTCAGGTCCTCCCCTTCTTTTGGGCTCTGAAGCAGAGGAGCTTGAGAGAGCTGTCTCTTGAGCCCTTGGAAGGCTTATTCACACACGACGGTCCACTCAAACCTTTGGTTCCCTCGCAGCACCTTGAAGAATGAAGAACACTTGTCTCCTGACCTGGAGAGGAACCTGCTCAGCCCCGCCAGCTTGCCTGTCAAGCGTTAGACCTCCTTGACATCGCGAGGTGATTCCAAATCCAGGATGGCCTTTACCTTGTCCGGGTTAGGCTCCACCCCTGCCGGGGTCAATAGGTGCCCAAGGAACTTCCTGCGGCTGGCCCCGAAGACACACTTCAAGGGGTTCAGCCTCATCTTGAACCTCCTCAGGGTGACGAACGTCTCTTCTAGATCCTTCAGGTGTGAATCGACGCACTTGCTCTTGATCATTAGGTCGTCGACGTAGACCTCCAAGTTTCTCCCCCTTTGATCTCGGAAGACCCGATCCATCATGCGTTGGTATGTAGCCCCTGCGTTCTTCAACCCAAAGGGCATCATTTTATAACTGAAGCACCCCTCCCTCGTGATGAAGGAAACATCCTTGACATCGGGAGGGTGCATCCGGATCTGGTGATAACCTGAAAAAGCATCCAAAAAGCTCATAATAGAAAAACCGACGGCTGAATCAACCAGCGCGTCGATCCGAGACAGGGGGTAGCAATCCTTAGGGCATGATTTATTTAATAAAGAGAAATCGATACACATCCTCCATTTACCACCCCTTTTTTAACCATTACCACTTTGGAGATCCAGCCTGGATACTGGATCTCTGAGATGAAGCCGGCCTCCAGGAGCTTCCCGACCTCTTCGCGGATGGGCTCCTCCAGCTTGGTGGCGATGGCTCTCATCTTTTGGCGTATGGGGCGAGTGCGAGGGTCCAGGTTCAGGCGGTGGCAGGCCACGTCTGCGTCGATGCCCGACATGTCTGCCGCGCTCCAAGCGAAGATGTCTATGTTGCTTTGAATGCAGGCCTGCACCCACTCCCGGGCCTCGGGACTCAAGCCCCCGCTGACCCGCACCCTCTGCACCTGTCCTGCGCTGGTGAAGACCTCCATATCCACTACTTCTTCGGCCGGTTCCAGCCGCGACTGCTCCCAGCCGACCCTTGCTTCTTCCTCCAGCTCCAGCTCCTCCCTTCCTACCTCCTCCTCAATCTCCATCGCCTCCTCCGGCCCCTCCTGCTGTTGCTCGACTTCCCCGCCTCTCTGGGCCTCTCCCTCAGCTCCTCCTGCTTCTTGCTCTTCTACCTCCATCTCCCCCTCGGGCTCTCCCGCTCCTCGTCCCTCTGGACCTCCTGCACATCTCCTCCCTGCTGCTCCTCCTCAACCTCCTCCCCTCTGACTTCCTCTTCAGCTACCTCTCTCGCCTCCTCTAGGCTCACCTCCTCTTCTCCGACAACCTCTTCATGCGCCGCCATCTCCTTCTCCAACTCCTCCGTCTCTGTCATCCAAGATATGGTGTTGACTGCCGTAACGTAGCACTGTCTTGCCACCTTCGGGTCCCCTCTGAACCTGACCTGCACCCCTCCATTCTTGAACTTGAGGCACTGATGAAACGAGGAGGGGACACAGCGAAAGACGTTGATGAGGGGGCGCCCAAATATGGTATTATAGCTGCTTGGGGCGTCCACGATCACGAACCTGCAGTTCCGTGACACGCCCCCCAACTTCACGTGCAACCCTACTCCCCCTTCCACTTCCTTCCTTTCTCCAGAGAACCCGAACAACGGTCCATCCGAAGCCAAGATCCTTTTCCCTTCCACCCTCATCTCATCGAAGGCCTTCTTGAAGATAACATTTACCGAGCTCCCGTTATCCACCAGTATCCTCGAGACCGTGAAATTCTCCACCGCCGTCTGGATCACCAGGGCTTCACAGAACGGATCTTCGGAGTCCGGCATGTCTGCTGACGAGAAGGTGATCTTTTCTTCCAGTGGGGGAGCCTGGGAGGTAGAGGCGACCCCCCTTCAGTACATGGTTTGCAGGCTCCCCTTGCGAGTTGCCTCGATCCCCACTCCTCCGTGAATCACCCCGATTCCTCCCCCGGTCTCCACGTCTACCCGATCTTCACACCTATCCTCCATCTCCCCCTGCTGTACTTCCACGATCCTAACCGGCGGATCCTGCCTCCCTGCTCCTCTCGCTTCCCTCATCTCCAAGAACTCAGGGCAGGTGGTCGTTGCGTGACCCTCATCCTGGTGGAAGTCACAAAAGAGCAACGCCACCCTACCCCTTCTTCCTTCTCCTCCTCTTCTCCCTGCTCCTCGAACTCCTCTCCTCGCTCCTCTTCCTCTGCCCATCTCCATGGCCTCTTGCGGCGGCGGGACACGACCCCTTGGCTCCTGCCTCCACGCCGGTTGGTCGAACCTCCTGGGTTCCCGTAGGTTATCTTTCCCTGATAGCCTCCTCCTTGGCCCTGGGGGCGACCCTCCTGGGGCCTCCAACCCAAACGGTTATTCGGCTCGCGGGCCCCCCATCCCTGCTGCTGCCCCTGCCTTCGGGGCTCTTCCCTCCTCCTTTCTTCTCTCTGCTCCCTCTGCTCCCTCTGCTCCCTCGACTCCTTCTGCCTTCCTGCTGCAGGTTCCTTCACATCATCCTCCGCCAGCCTGGCCAACTTCATAGCGAATGCTGAGTTTGCTTTCTCGAAGTCTATCTCTTTTGCCGCCCTCTCCATGAGCTCCTCAAAGGAGAGGAGGGCACTCTCTTCAACTCCATACTGAGGAATCCCGGCCTCAGCCCCAGGGTAAAGGCGAGCATCAACGCGTACCCTGGGACCTCCTGGACCAGGAGGATCTCTTCCTGAAACCGGTCGACATAGTGACCCAGCTTCTCATCCGGCTTCTGCCTCACCGCAAACAGGCATTCCGTCTCCTTCTTCCGCTTCTTCGATGTTAAGAACCTCAACAGGAAACTTCTTCGCAGATCTTCAAAACAGTAGATCAACCTTGCTGGCAACTGGTGGAACCAGTCCCGAGCCTTCTCCTTCAACGTGATGGCAAATAGCCGGCACTTGAAGGCATCTGTCATCTGCCTTATCGAAATGACATCTTCAAACCACTGCACGTGCTGTACAAGGTCATCCTTTCTTGAGTAGGACATGTCAGGCTCTAGGAACCCCTCCGGTACCGGAGCTGAGATGATGAGCTCGTTGAACGGGCTCTCGCCTCCTGCCTGGCGAGAGGGCACGTCCCGCGGCTTCGGCTGGGTGGCCCGATCCGCGAGACCGTGGCCAGGGAAGAGCTCTCGCACTGCCGCCTCCCTCTCGCCCAAATCTGTCAAAGCCTCCTTGCCCGGGCGCTGGCCTGGGAAGAGCTCCCGCGCCGCAACGTCTCTCTCGCCAGCCTCCGCCGGGACCTTCCCCGGGCGCTGTCCAGGGGCGTTCTCGCCCAAGAGCGGGACCTCCTCTATCGGAACCTGAGGTGTGGCCCACTCGCTTCGGGCCGAGAAGGCCAAGCTAATGGTTTGTAGGACTTCTCGCCTGAAGTCATCGAGCATCTTCCTCGTCGCTTCCTCTCCTCGGGTGGGGGAGCCTCCAGAACCAGACTCTTCACCTTCACCTCCAGCCATGTGACAAAACTCAAGGCTTTCTTGTATTACCTGCCTTCCACGCTCACCGCATTAGAACTGTTGAAGCCAAAAATGACCTCAACGGGAGTTCAAAACAGGAGTGCAGCCAACACCTACTTCTCTTAAGCCTTGACCCTCGACTAGATTCAAAGGACCTAAGACTGACCCAAAGCCTCAGCAGAGAGGTCCCACCTCACACCCGAAGATCTCTGAGAGCTTTCCCTCCAAAGCCAAAAGCTGGGTTAGGAGCTCCTCAGAAAGCACTGGAAATTGGAAGATTATGAAAACTTGCCTTCTAAGGAGCTCTTATGGGTCTATTTATAGCCTTTGCTGACCTGAGATTACTGAAATACCCTTAGTTGATCTGCCAATAGTCAAATCCTGTTATTTATCCTGAGGGTAATTAGGTCATTTTACCTCAGGCCCTGGGCCCCACCTGGCGAGAACTCTGAGCCGAGAGCCTTCTGTCCAGAGCACGGCGCAAGCGGTCTCGCCTGCTTACATGCGAGAGCTCCTTTGAGACAGGAGCCTGGCGCAAGCGCGAACTTTCCCGCCCCACTTATAGGCGAAAACTTCTTTAGGGCGGGAATTCCTCCGGCTAGCCTAATCCTGACCGTTGGTGCCTCCTGTTCTGACTCAGCGAATATGAGATTGTATAGCTGGATCACTCTTTATAAAGGGCAATGGTACGAGCTAATTAGAAATTGGGAATTGTTGTGTAGAGTGGAATTATCTATTTGTAGATTTTTACTTTTTGCAGCTCTAAAGAGAATAAAAATTGTTATTAGTTGGTAAAAAAAGATTTTTTAAAAAAAAAGTAAATAAAAATATAGACATATTCTTGCAATTAAAAGTATTATATTTAGTAAAAAAATATATATTTTTTAAATCCAAATATTGAGTGTATACCTTTATTTAGAAGTTCTCAATGTGCAAGACTAATTATTATATGCATGCATAAAATCTTTTAAAAAAAATACAAAATTTTCATTAAAAAAATTATTAGTTGGTGCATAATTACAATAAGATAAAATTATAATAGAAAATGAAATTTGAAGTTCCCATATCTTTTAATTTTTTAAAATTTAAATGAATGATTAAATATTTGGTAAATCAAACAAATTCCTGAAATTCATGTAAAATAGAAAGTAACAATATTCTTTCTAAAGTGCTTTAAGTGCTCCAAGATTTGTTGTTTTGGACTTGAATCATAATTGAATCAACAATCTTCGTTTTTCGGTAGGACTAAATTTAACTCGGTCCAAACAGAGAATGTCTGTGGTTTAGTTCTATTGATTTGTACGGTATGTCTCATTGTTTTGCAATCACCATATGAAATCTTGTCCAAATAGAGGATACCGGCGATAGTGGACATTCTTCACTCAATTTCAATTGTATGTAATGATTTTCATTTATAAAGCCAATGAAAATAATCTTTCGAGATTCATTAAGAGTTGAATGCAGCGGAAGGAAAGCAAATGATTACTTGCACGAAACATGCACAAGTTGCACGTTGTAACAAGAAACAATTACCAGACCCATGTCCGACATAGACATTTACTTCTCCATCGGTGCAGGAACAATTTGACAATCTGGCGAGCTCAACAATTCATCTCTCCTTGCCGAAAAATCTGGAGATGTCGGCAAATACCTTTTGAGATTCATTATGAGTTGAATGTAGCGGAAGTAAATGATTACTTGCACGAAACATGCACTAGTTGCACGTTGTAGCAAGAAACAATTACCAGACTCATGTCCGACATAGACATCTACTTTTCCTCCGGTGCCGGAACAATTTGACAATCTGGCGAGCTCAACAATTCACCTCTCCTTGCCGAAAAATCTGGAGATGTCGGCAAACACCTTCCAGTGCAGACTCCAACCGAAAAATGTGGAAGGAGGACCTTCCAGAGTAGTTCGCCGGACCAAATACGGGCCTCTCCGACAGTCAGCGACGGGCGGAAGGGGGAGAATCGGGGGTTCACTTGTTTTGCAACCTTAGGTTTTTGCAGGGAGCGTGGTTCCAGTTTCAGGAGAAGAGAAGCGGGATTTTGTAAACCGGGCTACTATTAGATAGCCTTATTTAGCCATTTTCTTGAATTTTAATGAGCTGTCAATAACTTTATAAGGGTTGCCAATATAAATGCCTAAAAATATATTCTTTTTGCCGCTCGCAAACCCCCGTGCACGCGACCAAAAGGAGCGATGAGCATGGCATAGTGCTCGTGGGTTTTGGAGCGGCGGGAGCGCCGTTGTGCTAGGGCAATGCCCTGACTTGGGTACCGTCACGCAGGGCACTCGGGGTCTTCGTGCTCTATCACGTTCAAAATACTATTTCAGTTGGTCGTGCCCAATAACTCAGTTTAATACGTACTTTTTGGACCCTAAAACTCCAAAAGAAAAGTGCCGTGCAAGCCAAGCCTCGTAGCTGTCACACAGTTTAATACGTACATTTTTTTGAACCAAAAACTCGAAAAGAAAACGATGAATTTGAGAATAAATTACATATTTTTAAAAAATATATACACGAGTAGTAATGTACAAATTTGAACTAGAAAATCCTCAAAAGAAAATTATGAATTTCAGTAAAAAAATATAAATTACATATTTATAAATAAATATGCGATATAATAATAATAATCTTATACTATGTTAGAGTAGTAAACAGTAAAATGGCAAAAATGTAAATTAAAAAATAACATCGTTGCCGGGATCAAATCCGGGTCACCCGCGTGACAGGCGAGAATACTCATCACTATACTACAACGACTAGCTGTTCAAAAGGGCAAAGTCTATTTAATTAGGAAATACTACAGCACTTGAAAGAAATTGTTGTGTTCATTGCCCACAATGTCTCAGATTTGAAGAAGTCAAACATGTCAATGATATACACAAAGTTGTATTTGATGTTATTTAAGCTCATCATGTGCATGAAGTTCCTTGGAAGAAGGTTAGACAAGCTATCTAAGTGATGATGACATGTGGTCACAAGGTAGACATGTGGAGAGACAAAATTTGTCTAAGCCTACAGGCGTTAGGCGAAGCAAGCTCACTCAACGTCAGATGCAGAGAAATGTGGCTAAATCCACATGCAATGAGTGAACCAAGCTCACTCAATGCCAGATGCAGAGAAATTTGGCTAAGTCCGCAGGCGTTGAGTGAAACAAGCTCACTCAACTCCAGATGCAAAGAAATGTGGTTCAAGTCCACAGGCGTTGAGTGAAGCAAGCTCACTCAACGCCAGATGCCAAAAAGCGCTGAGAGAATACATGTCAGTGAAAGCCTGACTATCTGTAAGGCAGAAAAGTAGCTAAGTGCACAGGCATTGAGTGAAGATAGTTCACTCAACTCCATACTACAAAAAGCGTTGAGTAAAACCCAGATAGTCAAAGCTTTATCTTTGACAGTAATGAAATCTGGTTAAGTTCAGAAGCATCGAGTGATGAAAGCTCACCTTACGCCTAAACAGTTAAGACTACATCAGTCTAGATAGCATTGAGTGATGAAGACACACTCAACACCTAAGCTGACAGAAAATCTATCCAAGTACAGAAGCGTTGAGTGAAGACTATTCACTCAACGCCTCATCAATATAACAGGCTAGAGCTGAAAGCGTTGAATGAGTAAGTTGTACTCAACCCTTTCATTCAAAAATTCTACTAAGTGTTTTGGCGTTGAGTGATAATGATTCACTCAATGCCTGGTGACAAAAAAACTGTCTAAGTACTTTAGCGTTGAGTGATGAAGGCTTACTCAACGCCTAGTGACAGAAATATTGGTTACGGCCAAAAGCGTTGAGCGAAGCTTGTTCGCTCAATGCTTTCAACGCCTAAGACAGAAAGTTTGGCTAAGTCCAAAGCCGTTGAGTGAAGCTTGTTCACTCAACGCCTAAGTTAGACAGAAATTTAAGTGTTTTGGCGTTGAGTGAAGCTTGTTCACTCAACGCCTATACTAATGAGCTTGAATTTGACTAAGTCCATAAATGCTGACGTCAACAAAAGTCAACAAAATTCAAAATGTGGCGGGATGGCTACAGTACGCGACAAACGACGTCGTAGGCCTACTGTACGACTTTTGGCTGTTAAAGCAAAGTTGCACCTGTCAATTTCAGTGAGGCCCACGTGTCAAAATAGTCGTTGATCGGCAGAATAGAAAAAGGAGAGATCAGATTGAAGAATGTAGGTTTTGGAAAAGACAGCTGGCATTCATCTTCTTTCTCGCCATTGTTGTAGAGGCTGAAGAACAGAGTTCAAATCAGCTGGTCTGGATGCTCAACAAAGTTAGTTGTTGTCTTCTTCATTGACATCAACAAGTTCAAAGTTAATCTCTGAGAAAAAGGAAGCAACCAAGGTTTAACACTAGCTGCAGGATCTAGGATCTAAAGCAAGTTAGCTGGTGCAATTTTTAAGTGCACTAGCAAGTTCAGAAAGCTTAATTTCTGAGAAAGAATGAACAGAAGCTGTGTGAAGAACAACCAGAACAGATCTATCATTTGTTTTCACCAACAAGTTCAGAGAAGATCTCTGAGAAAGAAGTAGAAGCCGAGCCATCTGGTTTCAACATTCTAGAAGTTAGGGCTGAGTTGCACTCAGCTCAAGTATAAGCAAAGGGCCAACCCTAGCTGTAGTTACTTCACAGGTCCAACAGAGCTTTTCCTGAAGATAAATTTCTGGAGCTATGAAGATGAGAGGGCTGAGCTTCTGGTTCAGTTCAGAAAGGTGTAGAACAGAGCTCTGCAAGTTACTTCTAGCTCAAGCAGATCTATACTTGTTGTTGTGGAGTAGTTAGGGCTGAGGTTATCTCAACCCAAAAAGTAGAAGGCTCAGAGAAATTTCTCTGTTGTCGTAATTAGTCTCACCCACTTATACCCTGTAGGATCTTTACTGATCTGAGCTGTAAGCCTGAATATATAAAAGCTGAGAGTAGGATCCAAGTGTGAATCTGAAAGTAGGATCACTTGTTGATCTGAGGTAAGATTCTGTTGAGAGTATGAGTGTAGTGCTTTGGCCTGAGTGTAGGTTCTGGGTGCAGACCTGAGTGTAGGATTCTATTGAGAATTTGAGGTATGTGATCAATTGATCACTGAGTTGTAGGATCCAAAGTTGGATCTGAGGTAGGGCTTTTAAGCCTGAGGTAGGAGAGTCATTCTCTCTGAGTTGTAGGAGCAATTTGCTCTGATGTAGGGCACTTGTGCCTGAGTTGTAGGATCCTTTGGATCTGAGTTGTAGGAGAGTCATTCTCTCTGAGGTAGGATCCTTTGTGGATCTGAGGTAGGGTTGTTCTCCCAGCCTGAGTGGTAGGACCATTGGCCTGAGGTAGGTGATCTTTGGATCACTGAGTTGTAGGGTCTTGTGCTTGAGCTGTAAGTCTTGGAGGAGACTGAGTGGTCCTGCGAGATCATGTTGTAAGCTCTTAGGAGCCGAGATTGAAGAAGTGTCTTGTCTAACAAGCTGTTAGAAAGGTGAGAGTGAAAGTTGACGTACCCATAATATGGGGAACCACTATAAATTATGTGTGTGCTCTTTGTGTTGGTTTTGTTGTAGTTGTACGTCTTGAAAGCAGAAAATTATTAACTCTCAAAGCACTTAAAGAAGGAAAATTAAAGATAATCACAAGATACTAAGAAACCTATTCACCCCCCTCTAGGTGATTTAGCTATCCTTAAAATTAAAGACTTTCAAGTGCTATCAGATGGAGGTTACTCAAAAAGGACTTAACAGTCTGAGTGATCTCCAAGGATAGTTAAAAGGTTTGTACGTGTGAGTCCAGAAGAGAACCATAAGGAATGAAGCTTCAAGTCTGCAGAAAGGAGAACTTTGGGACCTAAAAAGAGAGGGTGAGTCAGATCATAGAAGCCTCTGATCCTAGGGTCTTTGTAACAGTTCAAGATGGACCTTTCATCCTCATGAAGGTCTCTGTCTTAGATGCAGAAGTTCAGACTCCAATGAGTTATGCTGAAATGATTGAAGATGAAATCATCTTGGCAACTATGGACAAGAGGGAACAAAACATTATGGTAAATGTCATGGATGACTCCACCTTGCAGATCTTAGTCCACTGTAAGACTGCCAAAGAAATGTGGGATACCTTGATTGTCTGTATGGAAGGCAAAGAGGAGGATGATAAGGAAGAAGATGTCATCAGCCCATCAAATGGTGTCTATCCAGATGCAAGAATAGAGATCAGGACTCCTCTGTCACATTCAGATAGTGATTCAGAGGAGGATCATGATGAAGTAGATGACTGCAGATATTATGGGCTAATAGCCTGACAGAAGAAGAATCTTGCCAGGATCAGGCTGGTCCAGAAAAAGTACACTCTCTGTCTAGTTCTTCTTACTATTCAGATTATGAGGCCAATCCAGATTCTGATGCATCTTATCCAGTGATGAAGATGACTCTGAGTCTGAGGTAGATGCTAATCAATTTATTGACAAGTATGGAAAAATTTTGGATGTTTTGAGAAAAAACAAGAAGTTGGCCAAGAAACAAACTGAGAAGATTGTCTCCTTACAGCTAGCGGCTTCTTAGTAGGATGAGACAACATTTTTGTTGTATCTAAAGATGAGTAAAGTTAGCCATCTGAAGACCATGACAGACATCCATGTTGAGTCCATCAAATATAAGGACTCCATTATTCTGGATCTTGAAAAGAAACTCGAGAGGCATAAGAGAATTGTGGCAACTTTCTCTAAGATTGATGCCCTCAAGAGAAAATCAGAGTCCAAGTGGAACTCTAAAGTTACCCTCTCCAAAGGGAAAGACGAAGCTCCTGTTAAGCCTCAGTCAACCTTTCACAAGGTAATTCTCTCATCCAATAGGTATGACCAGGACTGCAATTATGATCACTGGAGGAATGAGAATCTTTCTTATAAGAATACAAATGTATCTTACAATGGAAGAAGAAAGGGTAGGGTAATGAGTGCATGTAAGGCTTCCCATGAAGAAATTCAAATGACCTATATTGGACCATTTGTATTTAGTGCACCAGCCCCCACACTCATGAGTAAGGCAATGACCTTTTCTCAAGATCTCTCAGCACACACTCAACCCAAGGGAAAGTATGTCAGCAAGCCAGACTTGGGCATTTCTTGAGCCATCAATAGTATGTCTTCCACAAAGAAGACCACTGTTGGTAGACTTCAAGAAAAACCAAGCTCTTTTACTGTCGGACCTACCTTCTATCAGATTGTGGCTGAGAGAAATAAGAACAAGGAAGTTGTTCTTCTTTCTGTTCTGTCTGCAGTTAACCCAACTGCCAGACCTACTCAGAAGAGAGGGTATAATATCCATGAGTGCTGGTGCTGTGGCAAAATGAGCCACTTTGCCATAGGTTGTTGGCACAACCCTAGTGTGCCAAGGGCAAGGGTGAGTCTTCCTGACATGACTGCTGTAGGTAGACATGTGCATCTTTATGCTAACAGGAACCTATGACCCAATTCATTTTGGGGTCCTAAGGTAAGGTAAACTCTATTTTGCAGGATAGTCCAAGTGCTCATATCCCCATGTGGTATTTGGATAGTGTTTGCTCCAGAAATTAGACTGGAACAAGGAGCTAACTTGAGGTTCATACTCCAGTGAGATATGAACTTAAGATCTTCAGTTGTGAAGTTGGAGATGGAGAAATAGACCATCAAGATTACGCCACATACTGCCCAAGGGGAAGATGATGGTGTATTGTTGTGTGCACTCCTGAAAGAGGATAAAGTACATTTGTCTTGGGTAAAGTCCTTCAAGTGATATCTGACTAGATAAACAGACCAGCTGAATCTAATCATTGAAACCCTAAGAAGTCTGACAGATGTGACATAGTACCACTGCCACTTCAGCTGAATAGTGAGGAGAAGAACAAGTAAGTTGTACTCATCACTGAAGAAAGCACTAAAAGTAGCTCTTCTGTGAGTAGCAATGAAGGGGCACATAGGGCTCGGCTGAAAAGACTCACTATACAGAAGAGACAAACTATCAGGTGATATACATTAAAGAATTTCAAGTCAAGTGGTATCATTAGCTGAATTGATGACTGAAAGTCATGAGGACAGAATCTGTGCAAATATTGAGGGGGGAGACTGTCAAGCTAAGATGCTCTTGCTGATGAGGAGCATGTTTAGTCAAGGTTGCTGGACAAGCTTGAGTCTTACCTAAAGTTCCTCCAGCACAGAATAGTTCAGTAATACTGATGAGGATCAGCTTGTCCCTATGGACATTACTGAGGTTGAGAGGGAGACTACCCAAATGGTTGCACCTGCTGAGAGATGTCAAGTCAATCTGTTCAAGAATAGCTGAATTACTCCTGCAATTGTTAATACATGTCAGCATATTCCTATGGGAATAACAGTGTAAAGAAAGACTTGGTATCAGAATGAAAGGATGGTTCAAGGAATGATCATTCAAGGTTCAAGTGGTATCAAGTGGCATAGGAGAGTTGTGTCAGTGGTATCAACTCAAGAGATATGATCTCTAGTCAAGTAGTATGATCACTATGGGAGTGGTAACTGGCCATGATCAAGGATGAAAGCAATGATCAAGGGGGAGAATGATGTTTGGGTTGTCAATACCAGAAGTTCATTGGGGCTTGAACAGTATGCAGACAACATTCCTCCTATTCAAGAAGGACTGTATGGTAACCAATGTGGTGATCAAGAGGGTAGATCAATGTTATGATCAAGATGGTGCTCAGTGGGATGAACACTCTTGTGTTGCTGATCAGAAAGCTGAAGCCAGAGGCAAGTCTGTTGCTAAAGAAAAAGAAAAGATCTGGCTCATCAAGAAGAGACCTAGCATGGTGCAACGGAGCTTCTGTGCTCAACTGTTGTGGATCCAGCTTCAGCTCCAGGATCATAACCTCCAGATAAGTAGAACTCCATTATATTATGATTCTACTTGTGCAATCTCAATTGCTAGGTATCCTGTCCCTCACAGCAGGACTATGCTTATTGAGATTAAGTATTAGTAAATTAGGGAGCATAAGGAAGAACTCAGTCTTGAGTTTGTCCTAACTGACAAGTGGCTGATATATTTATCATGTCACTAGATGAAGTCAAGTTCAACACCCTCTAGGTTGAGTTGGGTATATGGAACTTGGGATAACTTCAGTTGGTCCTAATTTTATTTTTGTTGCAGAATTTATTTTTCTTGCATGTAGGTAAGTCTTTAATGTGGTATCAAGACTATAAAGATTCTCAAATATGGTATCAAGACTGTTAAGTCTGTTACTTGATATCAAGTCTCTCAAGTGATATCAAATGGTTTAAAGACCAAGATGGACTCAAGTGTACAGTAGAGAGAATATAATAGATGCTCCTATTGAGGGGGGTCAAATCCAGAAGTTGGATGAACAAGTTCAACTTCTTGTTAAGTAGCAGCCAGCTGCTGCAGTTGATCAAAGATCATCACAGCAGATCAGCAGGTTCTCAGGACTATGCACAGTATGAGGGGGAGATCAACCATAGTGGATGGCTACTGCTGTGCAGTCACTGCTGCTACTATAAAGACATGATGCTGCTGTTCAAGATAAAAAGCCAGCATCTTCCTTACTACCGATGCATTAAGCCTTAAGTGGTGGAAAATACCTTCAGTGGTATGAAGACTTTTCAAGTGATATACCTTAATTGGTATCAAGTTTTGCAAGTTTATCAAATGGTTCAAGTACTACCCAGATTGGAATATACTAAAGTGTCTACTAGGAAATATGATAGATGTTGCTTCAGTTGAGGGGGAGCAAGTCCAGCACTTATAGAGATAGATTCTATTTCCTGTAGAGAAGGAGTAGCACACCTCTAGCACTCTCAAGTGATTCAACTACTGCAAGGGTTGCTTATCTGTACTCAAAAAGGGGTGCAGATAATTTGTGCCTCCCTGACTATTTATAGAAGTCAAAAGGGGGAGAAGAAGGATATAAGAGAAAGATATGAGAAGGAAATGATCAAAATGATCAAGGCCAGGCTGCAGCAATTCAGGGGGAGCAGGATGTGATGATGTTCACCCTGCATGTAAGGAAGTGTGGTAACTAAAACTTGTTCTCTTGTTATAAGTTTTCCAAGTTAATGTTTCATTGTTGCATATGTTAGTGTATGTCATTGACTCAGAATTTTGATTGAGGGTTTTGACTTCTTCAAATAGGGGAATATTGTTGGGTTCATTGCCCACAATGTCCCAGATTTGAAGAAGTAAAACAAGTCAATTATATACACAAAGTTGTATTTGATGTTGTTTAAGCTTATCATGTGCAGGATGTTCCTTGGAACAAGGTTAGACAAGCTGTCTAAGTGATGGTGACAGGTGGTCACAAGGTCGGCATGTGGAGAGATAGAAAATCTGTCAAAGTCCACATGCATTGAGTGAAGTAAGTTCACTCAACGCCAGATGCAGAGAAATGTGGCTAAGTCCACAAACAATGAGTGAAGCAAGCTCATTCAACGACAGGTGTAGAGACATGTGGCTAAGTCCACAGACGTTGAGTGAAGCAAGCTCACTTAACGCTAGATGCAGAGACATGTGGCTAAGTTCATAGACATTGAGTGAAGCAAGCTCAATCAACGCTAGATGCAAAAAAATATGGTTCAAGTCCACATGCGTTGAGTGAAGCAAGCTCACTCAACGCCAGATGCAAAACAGCGCTGAGATAATACAAGTCTGTCAAAGCCTGACTCTCTGCAAGACAAAAAAGTAGCTAAGTCAATGGGCGTTGAGTAAAGGCAGTTCACTCAACGTCATACTACAAGAAGCGGTGAGTAAAGCCCAGATAGTCAAAGCTTTATCTTTGACTGTAATGAAATCTAGTTATGTCTAGAAGCATCGAGTGATGAAGGCTCACTCGACGCCTAAGCAGTTAAGACTACATCAGTCTAGATGGTGTTGAGTGATGAAGATACACTAAACGTCTAAGCTGACAGAAAATCTGTCGAAGTACAGAAGCGTTAAGTGAAGGTTGTTCACTCAACGCCTCATTAATATAACAGGCTATAACTGAAAGCATTGAATGAGGAAGCTGGACTCAACGCTTTCATTCAGAAATGTGACTGTGTTTTGGCATTGCGTGATGATGATTCACTCAACGTCTGGTGACAAAAAAACTGTCTAAGTACTTTGGCGTTGAATGATGAAGGCTCACTCAACGCCTAGTGACAGAAAGATTGGCTAAGACCAAAAGCATTGAGTGAAGTTTGTTCACTCAACGCTCTCAATGCCTAAGACACATAAAGTTTAGCTAAGGCCAAAATCATTGAGTGAAGCTTGTTCACTCAACGCCTAATTTAGAAAAAAATATGTCTAAGTGTTTTGGAGTTGAGTGAATCTTGTTCACTCAATGCCTTTACTAATGAGCTTGAATTTGACTAAGTCCACAGATGCTGACGTCAGCAAAAGTCAACAAAATTCAAAATGTGGCGGGATGGCTACAGTACGTGATAAACGGCGCCGCAGACCTACTGTACGACTTTTGGTTGTTAAAATAAAGTTGCAGTTGTCAATTTCAGTGGGGCCAACGGGTCAAAATCGTTGTTGATCGGCGGAATAAAAAAGGGAGAGATCAGATTGAAGAACGTAGCTTTTGGAAAAGACAGCTGGCCTTCATCTTCTTCCTCACCATTATTGCAGATGCTGAAGAACATAGTTCAAATCGGCTAGTCTGGAAGCTCAACAAAATTAGTTATTGTCTTCTTAATTGACATCAGCAAGTTCAGAGTTAATCTCTGAGAAAAAGGAAGTAGCCAAGGTCTAACCCTAGCTACAGGATCTGGGATCTAAAGCAAGCTAGCTGGTGCCATTTTTAAGTGCACTAGCAAGTTCAGAAAGCTTAATTTTTGAGAAAGAAGGAGCAGAAGCTATGTGAAGAAAAACCAGAATAGATCTATCATTTGTTTTCACCAGCAAGTTCAGAGAAGATCTCTGAGAAAGAAGTAGAAGCTGAGCCATCTAGTTTCAGTAGTCTAGAAGTTAGGACTGAGTTGCACTCAGCTCAAGTAGCAGCAAAGGGCCAACCCTGGCTGTAGTTACTTCACAGGTCCAACAGAGCTTTTCCTGAAGATAAATTTCTAGAGCTGTGAAGAAGAGATGGCTGAGCTTCTGGATCAGTTCAGAAAGGTGCAGAACAGAGCTCTGCAAGTTACTTCCAGATCAAGCAGATCTATACTTGTTGTTGTGGAGTAGTTAGGGCTGAGATTATCTCAGCCCAGAAAGTTGAAGGCTCAAAGAAATTTCCCTGTTGTCATAATTAGTCTCACCCACTTACAGCCTGTAGGATCTTTACTGATCTGAGCTGTAGGCCTGAATATATAAAGGCTGAGAGTAAGATCCAAGTGTGGATCTGAGAGTAGGATCACTTGTTGATCTGAGGTAAGATTCTGTTGAGAATTTGAGTGTAGAGCTTTGGCCTGAGTGTAGGATCTGGGTGTAGATCTGAGTGCATGATTCCATTGAGAATCTGAGGTAGATGAATAATTGATTACTGGGTTGTAGGATCCAGAGTTGGATCTGAGGTAGGGCTTTTGAGCCTGAGGTAGGAGAGTCATTCTCTCTGAGTTGTAGGAGCAATTTGCTCTGAGGTAGGGCACTTGTGCCTGAGTTATAGGATCCTTTGGATCTGAGCTGTGGGAGAGTCATTCTCTCTGAGGTAGGAACCTTTGTGGATCTGAGGTAGGGCTATCCTCCCAGCCTGAGCTATAGGGCCTTTGGCCTGAGGTAGGTTGTAACACCCCAAATCCCAAGATTGGGTTCAGGTTGGGAAACACGGCCTGGGACACGTGCATGTCCCAAGCCATGTCCTGCTCTGCTGTGCAGCCTGTCGAGTGCTCGACAAAATGCACTCAATGAGTTCTCGAGAGGGAACACTCCCTACGACACAGGTGTGTCCTCCTCTATTCGACGAACAATGAACGCCACTCGAGTGATGCGCTCGACGAAGTATCGAGAGGGCACACGGCCTGTGACACGGGCGTGTCACATGACCGTGTCCTGTTCTGTGCAGGTCTCTCAAATAGGTCTCGAGTGTCTCGAGTAAGGCACATGGCTTAGGACACTTGCGTGTCAGAGGTCGTGTCCTATCCAATTACTCGAGTGGTTCCATCAAGTAGGTCTCGAGTGTGTCTCGAGTAGGGCACACAGGCTAGACACGGGAGTGTCTGAAGGAACATGACCTGTGACACGGGCGTGTCATATGGTCGTGTCCTGTTCTGGATAAGTCGGTTCGTGCGCCACTTAAGGTACATGGCCTATGACACGGGCGTGTCACAGGCCGTGTCAGCCCAAAAATATAGTTTTCAGGGAATTTTGTAGTCGGTCATTTCCTTCCTCTAATATCGAATGGCCCAGTCTTCTCCCTGCTGCTTTAAGGCCGAAATTGAGAAGGTAAGTCTCATTTTACCTTTGTCCATTCTCTTTCTAAAAGAGCTAGAGAGAAGGGAGAGCAAGGCAGAGGAGGAGAAAGGGATCTAGCCACCGGTGGAGCTGCCGAGTTCCGAATCGAGATCCGAGGCCAGATTTATGGAGGCAAGGCCGCTGCGATGCTTTCCAACCGACTAGATTTCCATGGCTCCAATGAGGTCGTCAAGGGTAACGATCTTCCTTCTTGGACATGTGAAGTCCTTCCTTTTGGCATGTGCGTGGATTTCCCCCACCAGAGGGTGTATTGCGAATGGATTTAATTGGGTTGATTCGTGGAATCCCCAATAGTCTTTCATATAGATCCTGAAATGTGTAGTACAGAATAGTCATGTTGTGTGAAGCCCATCTGGACAAGTTGGTCTGGATTGGTGATGTTTCATTTTCACACCGGAGAAGTCTCCGTGGATAAACGTGTAGTTTATGGATTCGATGGGTTAGACCTGTAAAGGGCAGTAGCAGGAAGTACTGGAGTGGTAGTACAGGAAAAAATACCCTTGTAATGCTTGTGCTGTGTGTTATGGCAAGACCAGTTTTCTGGCACTGCATGATGCTGCAGGGTTTGGGTGGAGTTGGGTGCAGAAAGTGAGTTCTGCGGAACTCGCTAAGCGATCGTGAAGGACGCTAGCATGAACTCCCCTTTGTGATTGTGAAACTAGTCATGGATGGACAGTGTGGCTATTGTGAAGCCAATCCTTGATGGACAGTATGGCTATTGTGAAGCCAGTCCTTGGTGGACAGTGCGGCTATCGTGAAGTTAGTCCTTGGTGGACAACCTGGCTATTGTGAGCTTGATGAGCTCTTGAAAAGGCCTCGTGCCGAACAGGAAAGGTGAAACCGACTCGCGTCTTATATTTGACCTCAAGTGCGTTGATATTCGGTGATGGCAAGACGACTTGAGCAACAGGGTGTGGCTGATTCGTACCTGCGTTATGTTCGTCCGACTTGACGACCTGAAAATACGGTCAGGTGGAGCGCATAATGCTAGTCTTAGGCCTGTGCGCCAGAAAGATTAAATGCTCAATTTTACCGTTGGGTTTCGAACCTAGAACAGTGGTGGGACCCTGGTTCGCCGGTACACCAAGAATGTGCCCTAAGTGCACGGATCATCGGGCCGCGTGGCTGACGGTTGTGATGGATTGTTTGTGCGTGAGAGCATAATGTGTGATATATATATATCTGCCGATGAATTGTTATGCCTGCAGGGAAGGAATGCCACTTCCCCGGGAAAGGGGTAGGGTCGTTATAAATTGCTCAGCTGAATGCTGACTGTTGCCTTGTTTGCCACCGTTTGGTGGGCTGTCCTTGTGCAGGTGCTGGAGATCCGAGCGGGACACGTAAGGGCTGAAGTCCCTGCTGCTGCTGCTGCTAGACCTTGAAGGCTAAGCAAAGAATATTTTGTTTTGCTCATGTGTTGCCGGCCTGCGCGCCAATGTTTGGAACTCACTTGTAACGAGCAACTGTAAGGCCATAAGGCCAAACAATATTGTATTTGCTGAACGCTCCTTTGAGAGTTTATATTGGTATATATATTGTGGACATTCATGGTTAGAGTTCCATATTACTGTTAAAATCTTCCGCTAGCATGCTCTGAGTTAGGGTGCGATTATGAATTGGTATTAACCTGTAACTTCCCTGCATGTTTTGTGGCATATGGTCTGGGGCCCCGGTCGGACCTTTTATTATATGCGATATGAACGGATGGAGTCGTTACATTTTGGTATCAGAGTCAGGTTTCGATCCTAGGACCTGTGGGTCATGGGCCCACCACGCGTTAACACTAATGAACTCTTGAATGTCCACTTAGAAATGCAAATACACTTATTTGAGGAACCTGCGTGTTCCTAAATTGTTGTTATTGCTTGTGCGAGGTCGCTAATGTGTGTCTTGTTCACCTATAGGTGACTCGTAGTGGTGCTGGGCAGTCGGATCCCCAACATTCTGATGAGAGTACGACACCAGCCGAGGTGCCTACACCTCCCCATTCTGCGAAAACCGTCTGCTTAGTTGCTGAGGCACTGTTTGCAATGTTTCAAGCATAGCCTGGTAGGGAAGCACAGCCGGCAGTGGTGGTAGAATAGGTTGGTGGAAGGCCAGAACTTGTTGCGGCTGTGGATGCTCGAGCAGCTGAACGACAGTTGAAGCAGTTTATGAGCTTCAATCCCCCTACGTTTACGGGTGTGGGATCCCCTATGCAGGGGGAGGATTGGTTGTTGCACGTCAAGCGTATATTGACGGCGATTAGGATGGAGGAATATCAGAAGGTCACCTTGGCCACCTTCTTTTTGGAAGGAGAGGCTCAGCTATGGTGGGACGAGATTGAGTTACACCACTTAGCAGGCAGAAAGTTAACACAAGTGTCGATCGAGGAGTTCTCGCGACTATTTCTGGCAAAGCACCTACCAGCGGCACAACGCATTGCCATGGAAAATGAGTTCCAATGGCTAACACAAGGATAAAATAGTATTGAGACATACCTGCATGAGTTCACAAGATTGGGACGTTATGCGGGTTCTATCTTTGTCGATGAGCAACGGAAAACCAACAGGTTCGACGAAGGATTGCGGGATGAGCTGCGATTCTTGCTCTCGAGTTCGGTGAACCAAGGGTTCCATGCGTTGGTGAATACTGCGTGTGCACTAGAGAAGGATATGAAGCGGGTGCAAGGAAAAAGGGCATTGGCTGTGACAAAGCCAGAGTTCAAAGCGCCCCAACCTAGAAAATCATACTATCAAAAGAAATGCGGCAAGGGATCCAAGCCTTCTGGGCAAGCTCCTTCAACAGTTCTGTTGGGGGCCACTTCGAGGCCAGAGACTCGTACCTGCTTTAGATGTGGAAGAGTGGGGTATATAGCCCGTGACTGTCGGGTTGCTCCACCAAAGGGTGACAAGAAGACAGGAGTATCTTATGCTAAGAAGGGAAAGGCAGTGTTGGAGTCCTCTGCATCCCAGGCGCAGCCCCGAGTCTATAACCTTGGCCAGCAGGAGGTCATCAAGCAAAGTGACGTCGTCACATGTACGAGTTAAGTTATTGATTGCTTTTCTTATTGAATGTTTTGTATGTGGCTTGTGTGTGATGTGGTTGCCACATGCTTTGTTATGATTCGAAACATGCTGACAAGAGCACTATTTGATACGGGTGCTTCGCATTCATTTCTGTCTAAGGACTTTGTAGCTCGAATTGGAGTACCTAGTCATGTGAAGATGGAGAGCGTAAAGGTGTTATTACAGAATGGTCGTTTGATGCTTACAGATAGGGCTTGCGATGTGGCGGTTCAAATTGGAAGTCGGGATTTCTGTTTGAACGCATCTGTGCTGCCGTTATCGGAATTTGATGTGATCTTTGGTATGGACTGGCTCGCGGAGCAACATGCCTTTATTGATTGCAAGTCAAAAGAGATCACACTGGGCCAAAATATCGAGCTTGAGACTAAGTTCGCTGGTATGCGAGGAGTAAGCGGGACCTTATTGTCTGCACTCCAAGTCGTCAATGTTGTTCGGAAGGGCGCGGAGTTATTCTTTACGCCTATTCAGGCTGTTGAGCCAAAGGACAATGTGAGTGATGTTCCGATTGTATTGGAGTTTGCGGATGTGTTTACTAAGGATCTTCCTAGGATACCACCCCAGCGGGAGATCGACTTCACGATTGAGTTGGTGCCAGGTGCGAAACCTGTGTCCCGCTCGCCATATCGCGTCGCGCCAAAGGAAATAGCTGAATTAAAAGTCCAATTGCAAGAGTTGTTGGAGCAGGGATATATACGCCCAAGTATGTCACCTTGGAGTGCACCTGTTCTATTCATGAAAAAAGAAGGATGGTGGTTTGCGGTTATGTATTGATTATCGTGAATTAAATAAGCTGACAGAGAAGAACAATTATCCGATACCACGGATCGATGAATTGTTCGATCAACTAGTGGGATCAACTGTCTATTCCAAATTGGATTTGAAATCTGGATATTACTAATTGAGGATTCAGGAAGGTGACATTCCCAAGACTGCATTTGGAACACGCTACGGTCATTATGAGTTCACGATAATGCCATTTGGGATGTGTAATGCGCCATCGGTGTTCATGGACCTAATGCACCGAACATTCCGAGAGTACTTGGACTTGTTCGTGATTGTATTTATTGATGATATCTTGGTGTACTCTCAAAGTGTGAGTTTTGGCTGTCGTCGGTGGCTTTTCTTGGCCATGTGGTAAGTGGAGCGGGCATAGTAGTGGATCCGTCAAAGATAAGAGCCATTCAGGAGTGGCTGGTGTTATCTTCGGTGGCCGAAGTCAGGAGTTTCCTTGTACTGACAGGCTACTACAGACGTTTTGTGGAAAACTTCTCGCGAATCGCTTTGCATCTAACCACACTGACGAGAAAGGATCAGAAGTTCATTTGGACGGCAGAGTGCGTGCAAGCTTTTGAAGAGCTAAAGAGTCGTTTGACCACGACGCCTGTGTTGACATTGCCATGTGGTATAGACGACTATGAGATCTATAGTGATGCATCAGGGAGCGGCTTAGGCTCCATTCGTCTGCAGTTTGTAAAAGTGATTGCTTATGACTCACGCCAGTTGAAAGTGCATGAGCGAAATTATCCTATCCACAACTTAGAGTTGGCGGCGGTGATCTTTGCACTTAAGTTATGGCGGCATTATCTTTATGGCATAAAAGTGGATATCTTTACGGACCATAAGAGCCTAAAGTACTTGTTAGATCAGAAGGATCTGAATATGCGACAACGAAGGTGAATGGAGTTCCATGGGGACTATACCTTTGATATTCATTATACTCCCGGGAAGGGAAACGTGGTCGCTGATGCCTTGAGTCGTAGGACTCCGTCAAGGGCAACTTGGTTGCAGATGCATGATGAGCGTCTGATCCAGGAGTTGGAAGCGTTAGAGATTTCTTGTGTTGACAAGAATTCCACAGCGGATGCATGCTTAAACTGGACGGAGATACAATATGACCTTGCAGACAGAATTCGACGAGCAACGAAGCTGGATGAAAGTCTCCAACGCTATGCAAAGGATGGGCTAGATGACCAATTCTCCTGGGATGACGACCTTTTGTGAAAAGAGGGTCCTTTGTGCTTCCCGAGTATGGGTAACCTGAGAGAATAATTGATGTATGAAGCTCACTTTACAAAATATTCAATCCACCCTGAGAGCACAAAAATGTTCAAAGATATGAAAATGTTGTTCTGGTGGCCAAGACTAAAGAGAGACATAGCTCATTATGTGGCTAAATGTCAAACTTGTGCTTTGGTGAAAGCGGAATGCCAGAAGCCTGGCGGTTTCTTGAAATCGTTACCGATTCCGGAATGGAAGTTTGATGATATTTCAATGGATTTCGTGCACGGGTTGCCAAGATCTCAATGCGAGAATGATTCAATCTGGGTGATTGTAGAACGGTTGACGAAAGTGGCTCACTTCCTTCTGAACAAGCAGGACGATTCAGTGGAAACTTTGGCAAAACTCTATGAGGAGCAGATCGTACGGCTGCACGGTGTTCCTTGAAGCATCATGAGTGATCGTGATGGGCGATTCACATCGAATGATCTTTACTCAAGTTTCCTATCCCAAGTTGAGCCAAAGAAGTTTGAAGAAGCAATCCTAGACCCTCATTGGATTGAGGCCATGCAAGAGGAGCTGAATCAATTCAAAAGATGCAAGGTCTGGGAGCTAGTTCCTAAACCCAAGGACCACAATATTATTGGAACTAAGTGGATCTTTAGGAACAAGTTGGATGAAAATGGAATAATCATAAAGAATAAAGCTAGACTTGTTGCAAAGGGATATATGCAAGAAGAAGGTATTGATTTTGATCAAACCTTTGCTCCAGTAGCAAGACAGGAAGCAATAAGGATGTTCCTTGCCTATACAACATTTCAAGGATTTAAGGTCTATCAAATGGATGTTAAGTCAGCTTTTCTGAATGGAAATCTGAAAGAAGAAGTCTATGTAGAGCAGCCATCAGGTTTTGTAGATTCTCTTAAACCTGACTATGTATATAGACTTAGAAAGGCTTTGTATGGGTTAAAACAAGCCCCTAGGGCTTGGTATGAAATCCTGTCTAGTTTCCTCATTGAAAACAAATTCTCAAGGGGGAAAATAGACAAGACTTTATTCCTAAGGGAATCCAGAGGCAAGATTATCTTAGTCCAAATATATGTAGATGACATCATATTTGGGTCTATAGAAAGTAGTATTTACAGGAAGTTTGCAAAACTCATGCAAGGACAATTTGAAATGAGCAGTATGGGGGAACTTAAGTTCTTCTTGGGTCTCCAAGTTAGACAGACTGAAGATGGATTATCTATATGTCAGTCTAAGTTCACCCTAGAATTGATAATGAAGTATGGTATGAAATCATCCACTACCATAAAAACTCCTCTCTAAGCAAATATGATGCAGAAAAACCTGTAGATGAAACTTTGTATAGAGGGATAGTTGGCTCACTACTGTATTTGACTGCTAGTAGACCAGATATCATGTATGCTACATGTGTCTGTGTTAGGTACCAAGCTTGCCCTAAAGAATCTCATTTGACAGCAGTCAAAAGAATTTTGAGATATCTTAAGGGCACTCCTTATCTAGGCCTTTGGTGCCCTAGGAATGAAGATTTTGAATTGATAGGTTATTCAGATGCAGACTTTGCAGGATGCAAGGAAGATAGGAAAAGTACCACAAGAACCTGTCAATTTCTAGGTGGAAGGCTGGTGTCATGGAGTAGCAAGAAACAAATAAGTGTGGTTATCTCCACAGCAGAATCAGAGTATGTGGCTGCAGGAAGTTGCTATGCTCAACTTCTATGGATTCAACATCAGCTAGAAGATTATGGTATTCAAGTAAGTGAGACACATTTATTTTGTGATTCTACTAGTGTCATTTCTATTGCAAATAATCTTGTCTCCCATAGTAGGACTAAGCATATAGAAATTAAATATCATTTTCTAAAAAAACATGTTGAAAAAGAAGATATTTCCCTAGAGTATGTTAAGACAGATAATCAGTTAGCTGATATGTTTACTAAGCCCTTAGATGAAACCAAATTTAAAAGTTTAAAATTGAATTAGGTATGATAAACTTAGAATAATTTACAAAAAATTGGCTAAGTAAAATAGTATCGACACATAGAGTTGTCGGTGTCGACACATAGAAGTGGTGTCGACATTTCAGAGAAATGGTGTCGACACATCTAGGAAGTCTGTGTCGACACTTCAAAGAATTAGTGTCGACACATGCAGTGTAGGTGTCGACACATTCAGGGTGGTGTCGACACTTAGGATTTACATAGAATTAGTCTAGTAGAGTCTCGACTAAGTGTCGAGCTGAGAAATATAAGTGTCGACACATATATTCTGTCGACTATATTTGTGTCGACACATAGTTGTCGAGACATTATCAGTAAGTGTCGACACTTTTCAACAGTGTCGACACAATTCAAGTATGTTAACACGCCTTTTCACCTTCAATTCTAGAAAGGTATAAATAGGTTTTCCCCATTATTTGTCGACACACTCACCTTAGTTTTGAGACCAAACTTGTGTGTCGACATGTCTATTCTCTAAATTCAAAATTTCTTCAAACTCTAATGGCGTCCAAGGTAGAAGAGAACATTAATGAAGGATATGAGCTCGTGCGACACGCCTTTGATGACGCGGAACCTGAAATCCAAGGTGTGGTAACCCTAATTGCCGCGACTGGATTAGAGTACCTTGTATCAGAACCAATCAAGATCTGGAAGAAGGAATTCCTCGAATTCTTGAGTGCTGCAACTCTTGATGAATCTGTACTTAAGATTAAGTACAAAGTTCATGGGGCAAAGGTGAAGGTCTCCAATAAGACTCTAAGAAAAGTTCTACATCTCCCTAGAATAAAAGAAGAGGAAGATGTATCTGCTTCAAAGACAAGGGAGGCACTAACATGGTGTGGATTTAATTCAAACTTGAAGATTGGTTCAGTCTTTAATAGGAAAGGAATGAATATACAAGGAAAGTTTTTATCTGAGATAGTTGGGAAGGTGATACTGAGCAAGCCTGGTGGGCATGATAGAATGAGGAGCAGATCGTACGGCTGCACGGTGTTCCTTAAAGCATCATGAGTGATCGTGATGAGCGATTCACATCGAATGATCTTTACTCAAGTTTTCTATCCCAAGTTAAGCCAAAGAAGTTTGAAGAAGCAATCCTAGACCCTCATTGGATTGAGGCCATGTAAGAGGAGTTGAATCAATTCAAAAGATGCAAGGTCTGGGAGCTAGTTCCTAAACCCAAGGACCACAATATTATTGAAACTAAGTGGATCTTTAGGAACAAGTTGGATGAAAATGGAATAATCATAAAGAATAAAGCTAGACTTGTTGCAAAGGGATATATGCAAGAAGAAGGTATTGATTTTGATCAAACCTTTGCTCCAGTAGCAAGACTGGAAGCAATAAGGATGTTCCTTGCCTATACAACATTTCAAGGATTTAAGGTCTATCAAATGGATGTTAAGTCAGCTTTTCTGAATGGAAATCTGAAAGAAGAAGTCTATGTAGAGCAGCCATCAGGTTTTGTAGATTCTCTTAAACCTGACTATGTATATAGACTTAGAAAGGCTTTGTATGGGTTAAAACAAGCCCCTAGGGCTTGGTATGAAACCCTGTCTAGTTTCCTCATTGAAAACAAATTCTCAAGGGGGAAAATAGACAAGACTCTATTCCTAAGGGAATCCAGAGGCAAGATTATCTTAGTCCAAATATATGTAGATGACATCATATTTGGGTATACAGAAAGTAGTATTTACAGGAAGTTTGCAAAACTCATGCAAGGACAATTTGAAATGAGCAGTATGGGGGAACTTAAGTTCTTCTTGGGTCTCCAAGTTAGACAGACTGAAGATGGATTATCCATATGTCAGTCTAAGTTCACCCTAGAATTGATAAGAAAGTATGGTATGGAATCATCCACTACCATGAAAACTCCTCTCTAAGCAAATATGATGCAGGGAAACCTGTAGATGAAACTTTGTATAGAGGGATAGTTGGCTCACTACTGTATTTGACTGCTAGTAGATCATATATCATGTATGCTACATGTATCTGTGTTAGGTACCAAACTTGCCCTAAAGAATCTCATTTGACAGCAGTCAAAAGAATTTTGAGATATCTTAAGGGCACTCCTTATCTAGGCCTTTGGTGCCCTAGGAATGAAGATTTTGAACTGACAGGTTATTCAGATGCAGACTTTGCAGGCTGCAAGGAAGATAAGAAAAGTACCACAAGAACCTGTCAATTTCTAGGTGGAAGGCTGGTGTCATGGAGTAGCAAGAAACAAATAAGTGTGGCTATCTCCACAGCAGAATCAGAGTATGTGGCTGCAAGAAGTTGCTGTGCTCAACTTCTATGGATTCAACATCAGCTAGAAGATTATGGTATTCAAGTAAGTGAGACACATTTATTTTGTGATTCTACTAGTGTCATTTCTATTGCAAATAATCCTGTCTCTCATAGTAGGACTAAGCACATAAAAATTAAATATCATTTTCTAAAAGAACATGTTGAAAAAGAAGATATTTCCCTAGAGTATGTTAAGACAGATAATCAGTTAGCTGACATGTTTACTAAGCCCTTAGATGAAACCAAATTCAAAAGTTTAAAATTGAATTAGGTATGATAAACTTAGAATAATTTACAAAAAATTGGCTAAGTAAAATAGTGTCGACACATAGAGTTGTCTGTGTCGACACATAGAAGTGGTGTCGACATTTCAGAGAAATGGTGTCGACACATATATGAAGTCTGTGTCGACACTTCAAAGAATTAGTGTCGACACATGCAGTGTAGGTGTCGACACATCCAAGGTGGTGTCGACACTTAGGATTTACACAGAATTAGTCTAGTAGAGTCTCGACTAAGTGTCGAGCTGAGAAATATAAGTGTCGACACATATATTCTGTCGACTATATTTGTGTCGACACATAGTTGTCGAGACATTAGCAGTAAGTGTCGACACAATTCAAGTATGTTAACGCATCTTTTCACCTTCAATTCTAGAAAGGTATAAATAGGTTTTCCCCATTATTTGTCGACACACTCACCTTAGTTTCGAGACCAAACTTGTGTGTCGACATGTCTCTTCTCTAAATTCAAAATTTCTTCAAACCCTAATGGCGTCCAAGCTAGAAGAGAACATTAATGAAGGATATGAGCTCGTGCGACACGCCTTTGATGATGCGGAACCTGAAATCCAAGGTGTGGTAACCCTAATTGTCGCGACTGGATTAGAGTACCTTGTATCAGAACCAATCAAGATCTGGAAGAAGGAAGTCCTCGAATTCTTGAGTGCTGCAACTCTTGATGAATCTGGACTCAAGATTAAGTCCAAAGTTCATGGGGCAAAGGTGAAGGTCTCCCATAAGAATCTAAGAAAAGTTCTACATCTCCCTAGAATAAAAGAAGAGGAAGATGTATCTGCTTCAAAGACAAGGGAGGCACTAACATGGTGTGGACTTAATTCAAACCTGAAGATTGGTTCAGTCTTTAATAGGAAAGGAATGAATATACAAGGAAAGTTTTTATCTGAGATAGTTGGGAAGGTGATACTGAGCAAGCCTGGTGGGCATGATAGAATATCTGCTCACATGTTCAGTTTGATGACAAGGCTAATATTCAAACTTGAAACTGATTGGTCAGCAGTGCTGTTTGACAAGATAAAAGAAAGTCTGAAGAAGCTCAATCTGGGTAGAATTATGAGCTTATACTTAGCTGGAAGTATACCTGAAGTGATGAACCAAGATGCTGGTTCTAAGATAAACAACATGAGGAGAATGGATGTAAGAATTTTCTCAAGGTGGGATCGAGTATTGACAAAGGAAATACCAACTCCAGAAAAGGAAACACCTTAGAAGACGAAGACGAAGACAGCCATTGTGGCACAAGAATCCTCAAGTAGCTCAGAGGAGCAAGTGGTGTTTAGTTCAGATTATGGTGAGGATGGCACTGCTGGACATTCACCAGCAAGACAAGGAGATTCTCAAAGGCAGGGGGAGCTACCCTCAGCTAGCCCAATTCACCTGGCTCCACTCCAGGGGGAGCCTCTACTTGTGGATGAGCCAACTCCATTAGAGAGTGAAAGGGCTACCCAAACCATTCTAGAGGTAATTACTGAAGTTAATCAATTAAATTTCCCTATTGAGGATGAAGTTTTTACTGAATCATTACTTGATATTGATCAGCAAACACAGTTACATAGTGAACCACAAGATGTTGTCATGGAGGACACATCAGTTGCTGATAGAGTAGACTCAGTTGCTCCAGAAATAAGAGATTCTCCTGTACAACCTCAACATGAGTTTACATTAGAAGAGATGTTCCCTGATCTTGTACAGACAGACCTTGAGAGAGAGATAGCAGCTGTTGAGGGGGAGAAGGTCAATATTGAGGGGGAGCATGTAGAGGAGACTGCTAGACAAGAGACTGAGGAGCAAAGAATTGCTGAGGAGCTACCAAGGACTGAGAAGGATTTACATCCTAGTCCTAAGGATAGAGTAGATATTGCTAGTACTTCTGCTTCAGAGGATGAAGAGGCTGTTAGAGCCAAGAAGAGGAAGTTCCAGGTCTTCAAGAGAAGAAGTCAGACCTACAAGAAAGCACTACAGACAATTGCTCCACAGCCTGCCCCAACAACTGATTATAGTTCTTTGTTGGTGGCATTGCAAATAAAGCTAGATGAGCAAAGGAAGGCCATGGAAACTTATATGGATGAGCACCATAAGGAGCTACAATTTTCCTTAGCTCAAGACATAAAATCCATAAGATTTGAAGTGAATCAACATAAAAAGAAAATGACTGACTGCTTCTATAAAGGAGGAAATGCAGTGGTCTGTCTGGCTACTCATCAAGAGAACATCAAGAAACATGTTGATGACATGGCAGTCAAACAAGGCTATGTCCTGGAAAACCAGATAAGAATGAATGACAATTTAACTGAATCACACAATGTGATAGTCACTGAAATGCATAATCTAGCTGCTGCTCAAACTACAGCAAGGACTGCTGCCAAGGCTGCATTTGATAAGCAACTACAAGAGAGCCTCACTGCTGTTAAAACTGTCATTGAAGATTCTCAGAAGGCAATTACTGAAAAGCTCCAACGATTAAAACCTTTTTATAAAGATGGAGTTAAATATTTGAATGCTCAAATCAGATTCCAGAAAGATGATCTTAGGGATCACATAGAGAGAGAAGTCATAAAGGGGGAGAGGGTACTAGTCAAAGCCGGCTTTGATCATGCAAAATGGATTTCAAACTCCATCAGAGCCACCCTTGGATATCCACATTTATGTGATGATGATAATGTTGCAGAGTCTGGCATCAATCCTGCATACTTTGGATATCCACCTTTATGTGATGATGATAATATTGCAGAGTCTGGCATCAATCCTGCATACTTTGGAGGAGAGCAAGCTGAAGTGGCTCAAGTGATATACCCTCCTGCAGATTTTGACATGATACATCAGGAGGTACAGTCTATGTATAGTCCTCCTGAGGGTAATCAGAATATTATTCTTGAAAAAGTTGTACAGCCTGTGCCAGAGGCAGTTCTAAAAGAACAAAAGACCCAATTATCTAAGAAAAGGTTCAGAGAGCATGCTGAATTAAGGCCAGATTTTGAGCAATGCAGCCCAACTTCTAGAAATATTATTCTGACTGCTTGGAAGGCTGCTAAGGATAATTTCATAGAGAGGGGCAAACGGTATTCTGACCAAGAGTGGAAGAAACATGAGGCTAGGCAAGAGGCCATAGTACAATACAGAAGGAAAGCCAAATTAGGGAAGCTACCTACTAATGCACAGGAGCCTAGCAAGTATTTCTCTAAGCCTTATCACTATTTTGAAAGACAAAAGATAAGGGCTGGAGAACAGAAAAAGAAAGATCTTAAGGGGAAGAAGCCTGCTGATGACAATGAAGCTCCTGTTCAAGCAAAGATTCAATCTGGAAAGGGCATTGTTATCAAGGAACCAGAGCAGCCATAGGATAGAAATTTTCTTAAGTTTACAACCTGTAATCATTTGTATTTAACTCTATGTAAACTTTTGATTAATAAAAATGTTTGAAGTTGTAAGAACAATGTTATATGTTCAATATATTACATTATTGTTCTGAGATAATTGTTTATACATGTTCTGTTTATACATGTTTAGTTCTTACCCTGTCATTTAATATTGTTATACATCATATTGAGTATTTGTTATGTATGATGTATATCATTGACTAATGGTTATGACTTCTCCAAATAGGGTGAGATTGTTGGGTACATTGGAATATATGTACCTGATTTGAAGAAGCCTCACCCTACTCAATGATATACATCAAGGTGTATTTGATGTGCTTTGAGTTTATGTGTGCAGGTTAAGTAATTGCATGGAAAGCAGGAAAAGTTTCTAAGTCCATGTGTCGACACCCGGAAGAAAAGTGTCGACACTTAAGAAGGCTTGTGTCGACACCTAGAGAAGCTGTGTCGACACTTGGAGTAATTGTGTCGACACTAGGAAGGCAGAGTCGACACCAGAAGAAATGTGTCGACACATACAGGCAGTGTCGACACACAGTGAAGAATTGTCTACATAATCAGTGTCGACACTTAGAAGCAGTGTCGACACCCAGAGAAACGTTGTCGACATCAAAAGTGTCGACACCAGGAAGCTATGTCGACACTCAGCGAACTTCAACAAAGTTTAAGTACAAGTGTCGACACAAAGGAGATGTGTCGACACTCAGCAAAGTTTCAACACATGAAGAATGTGTCGACACAAAGGAGATGTGTCGACACTCAGAAATGTTTCAACAAATGAAGGTAAGTGTCGACACAAAGGAGTTATGTCGACACACAGCAGAAATCAACTAAGTATTGAAAAAGAAGTACTTGTGTCAACACACTCAATCAGTATTGACACATTCAACAGAAGGCTTGTGTCGACACACAGGATCAGTGTCGACACATTCTGAAGAAGCAGTGTCGAGTAGCTGTTACAACAACACAAGGAGTTGTGTTGACACCATGAAGGCTAGTGTCGACACTTAGTCTACTTGTGTCGACACTTAGTCTATTTGTGTCGACACATAAAGACTATCTGTCTCGACACTTTCAGATAGTTACAGAGATTTCAAGAAGTGACTGAATGACTTGACAGCTGCCATTTCAACCGGTCAACTGCAACTGTCAGAGCTGTCAGAAGGTTGTTAGAAACCGGATCAGACGGTTACCTTGGAGGAAGACTATTTAAAGACCTTTCTCCTTCGACAGAAAGGACGATCAATTAAATTGAATCACAACACAAAAAAGGAAGAAGACCTTCAAGTGAAGATCTAAGAAGTTGGAGAGAGAGAGCTTCTTCTAAGAAGAACACCTGGTGAACCAGACTGATAAGTAAGATTCAGATTGAGATCTGATTCACAAGATAACAGTTGATTGAAGATCATCTGCACAGGAGATTCAACCCTAATGTGTTCTAATTCAAGAAACTTTGAAGAAAGCCAAGGGTGGTTGATCTCAGCCTAGTTCTTCCAAGAACTCATCAAGAAGCTAGTCAATTCATCTCTCTCTTTCTGAATTGTGGTTATTTACTTTGTAAACTTTATATTCTGTAGGATCTTGTATAGATCTGAGTTGTAAGCCTAAACTATAAAGGCTGAGGTAGGGCTTTAGTGCCTGAGTGTAGGAGATTCTATTCTCTGAGTGTAGGCCTTGATTGAAGGCTGAGGTATGGCTGTTTAGCCTGAGTGTAGGTCTTGGTGAAGACTGAGTGGTAAGGCTTTATACCTGAGTTGTAGGAGTGGGGTCACTCTGAGTTGTAGGAACATGTTTGTGGTTCTGAGGTGTAAGATCTGAGGATCTGAGAAGAAGTGGAGAAGTTAGCCCGAATCTAGTACACTACTAGATAGGTGAAGGGGGAAAGTGGATGTACCCAGACCTTGGGGAACCACTATAAAAATCTGTGTGCACTCTATGTGTGATTAATTCTATGATTGTTGTATTATCTGTGTTGAATTGCTGTAGAGAATTGCAAATACAGGTCTTATTATTCAGTGTTTCTGCCTGTAATTTTTAAAAGATTAAGTTCACCTATCCACCCACCCCTCTAGGTGATTAGGTACTATTTCTTTCAACAGAGATGTGCTCGGGATCGACAATAGATCGTCTTTCCCTGGAAGATGTCTAAATACACTTAGGTTTAAATCAAGTGAAAAATCAAGAGAGTTTGGGAACATGGGTAGTTACCAATGATAATAAGTAACTTGCAAAAGGAAGCTTTGGGCATCAACCCATCGTAGTTCCTAGTGCCCTCGTGAGCCTTTCACAGGGAATGCCCTAGGCAGTCCAAGGTTAATCTTAAACCGTAGTATTAAAGTGTTAAAGTGCAATTAGATATACTAGGACTTTACCTTCACTCACCCCGGTGACTCAGGAGGTTAGCTTGATTAGGTTATCCGAGCGGTAGACTCGGTGGTTATGGAAATGGGCAAGTCAGCCCAGCAAGCCATAGGCTCGGAAAGTAGTTGTAACAGACAGATTAGTCCGGGGAGCCAATGGCTCCGAAGTTTATGGATGTATGTGCATAAAGTGGTGGGTCCTCAGTATTTGACGGTCGTTCACACCGACGTCAATACGATGACGTGGCGGGAGTGGTTTACACTTAGCCATGGAAAAGACCGGCGGTTGGTCAGCATAGTACGTGGTGACTCTGGTGTGCCCTTCAGAGGCGTACCTAAGGGCTAGGCCTGGTAGTGTGAATACCCGTCTAGGAGTGGGGTGGCCCGACCCACTGTCTCCGTTGGCCACTACGGAGGCTCCTGTGAGTGAAGCTAGCTTCCAAAATGGGGGGAACTAAAGGTCTGTGCGCATAGAGTCGTGTTTGTGTTGCACTTGCATGAATCATGACATAACATATCACAACACTCATGCATGCATTAAACCTGACACCTCATTGTATAAACTAGTATAAGATAGCTTATATGATGAGAGTTTTGCAAAAGACCCCTTAACTTATAAGTTTGTATGACATTCATATAAGTTAAGGTTAATTATTTACCTATTACTTTTCTCTGTGGTGCACTTTACTTTCTACTCTTACTGCTCCATTATTATAGAACTGCTAGCTTGCATTTTATTTTATAGCACTATAAATACTACATAATCTGCTAGATTAGGACCACTGTCACCTATTTTTGTCCACTATTCACCATCATAGCTTTCCTATCATTCCTCCTGCACGGTGCCTAGGAGTCACTGGGGGAGAGGTGGGGGAAATCATGCTTAGTGTTTTGACTAACCGTCGGTGGACCAAACATTTCAGGGGCTCTAGATTGGGGATATGGAGAAGCTGTAAGAAATGCAGCACTAGCGGAGTACGGTGAACATAGAGGTGGGCCAGTCTAGTACAGGAGAACTAGTCTCTGGCACTGTGAGTGCTAGCTTTACTTAGCTTCCGCGAGAGTGTTGTAGTGAGGATTTGTTGTACCAGGTATAGCCCGTGAAAGAAATTGTACCTAATCACCTAGAGGGGGGGGTGAATAGGTGACCTTAATCTTTTTCAACTTTTAGGCAGAATTAATCACAGAATTCACAGAACTGTAAACAACAAACACAGAATCAGTCACACACAGAGTACACATAGTTTTTATAGTGGTTCCCCAAGGTCTGGGTACATCCACTTTCCCCCTTCGCCTATCTAGTAGTGTACTAGATTCAACCCAAATTCTCCACTATTCCTCAGATCCTCAGATCATACACTCAGAACCCCAAATAAGTTCCTACAGTTCAGAGTGATCCCACTCTTACAACTCAGGCACAAAAAACCCTACCACTCAATCTTCACCAAGACCTACACTCAGCCTTCAACAAGGCCTACACTCTGTACAACCCCATATTCGCTGAGCCAGACCAAGAGGCACAATGGTCACAGGAGGGTTAGCCGAAGTGGTCCCGCCCTAAGGAGGATCTCGCCCACAGAAGGCGGAAGCGCTCTCGCCGAATGTTATAAGGGAGAAATCGTGGGCCGAGAACGCCAAGCGCAAGCCGCGCGGAAGCACTCCCGCCCAAACCAAGCTCCTTTCTCAAAGAGTTCTCGCCTAAGCGGCGAGAACGTTCGCGCCATGCCCTGGGCCGAAAGGTCTCGGCACTAGCTCCCGCCGAATGGGGCCCAGGGCCTTTGGAAGAATGTCTTTATTGCCCTCAGGAGAAATTACTTCAGTACCCTCAGGAAAACAGCGGGATTTGGCTATTGGCAGACCAACTAAGGGCTTTTCAGTAAATTCAGGACAGAAAAATGCTATAAATAGACCCATAAGGGCTCCTTAGAAAGCAAGCGATCATTGTCTCCGGAATTCTAGCGCTTTCTGAGGAGCTCCTAGCCCAGCTTTGGCTTTGGAGGGGAAGCTCTCAGAGATCTTCCGGGTGTGAGGTGGGACCTCCCTGCTGAGGCTTTTGGGTCAGTCTTAGGTCCTTAGAATCCAGTCAAGGGGTGAGACTTGAGAGAAGTAGGTTTCGGCTGCACCCCTTTTTCTTCGAACTTCAGTTGAGGTCAAATTTGGCTTCAACAGTTCTGGTGCGGTGAGCGTGGATAGGCAGCCGATTCAAGAAAGCCTTAAGTTTTGTCCCATGGCTGGAGGTGAAGGTGAAGGGTCAGGATCTGGAGGCTCCCCCACCCGGGGAGAGGAAGCGACAAGAAGGATGCTGGATGAGTTCAGGCGAGAGGTTCTGCAGACGATCAGCTTGGCCTTCTCGGCGAGAGGCGAGTGGGCCACCCCTCAGGTCCCGATAGAAGAGGTTCCGCTCTTGGGCGAGAACGCCCCAGGACAGCGCCCAGGAAAGGAGGTCCCGGGCGAGGCTGGCGAGAGAGACGTGGCCGCGCGGGAGCTATTCCCGGGCCAGAGCCAGCGCCCGGGCAAGGAGGCGCTAACAGAGCCAGGCGAGAAGGAGGCGGCGGTGCGGGAACTCTTCCCAGGGCACGGTCTCGCGGATCGGGCGAGCCAGCCGAGGCCGCGAGACGTGCCTTCTCGCCAGGCAGGAGGCGAGAGCCCATTTAGCGAGCTCATCATCTCGGCTCCGGTACCGGAAGGGTTCCGGGAGCCCGACATGTCCTACTACTCAGGGAAGGATGACCCGGTGCAACACGTACAGTGGTTTGAAGACGTCGTATCAATAAGGCAGATGACAGACGCCTTCAAGTGCCGACTGTTCGCCATCACGTTGAAGGAGAAGGCAAGGGACTGGTTCCACCAGTTGCCAGCAAGGTCGATCTACTGTTTTGAAGATTTGCGGAGAAGCTTTCTGTTGAGATTCTCCACCTCAAAGAAGCGGAAGAAGGAAGCGGAGTGTCTGTTTGCAGTGAGGCAGAGGCCGGATGAGACGTTGGGTCACTATGTCGACCGGTTCCAGGAAGAGATCCTTCTGGTCCAGGAGGTTCCAGGGTACGCGCTGATGTTGGCCTTCACCCTGGGGCTGAGACCGGGATTTTTTAGCATGGAGTTGAAGAGGATGCCCCCCCTCTCCTTTGAGGAGCTCATGGAGAGGGCGGCAAAGGAGATCGATTTCGAGAGAGCAAACCCAGCGTTCGCCAGGAAGTTGGCCAAGCTAGCAGAAGAGGACGGGAAGGAATCAAGAGAGCAGAGGGAGCAGAGAGAAGATAGGAGAAGGGAGGAGCCCCGAAGGTTTGGGCAGCAGCAGGGGTGGGGGGCCCGGGAGCCAGTCAACCGGTTGGGTTGGAGGCCCCAGGAGGGTCGCCCCCAAGGTCCAGGAGAAGGCTATCGGGGGAGAGATGACCTACGGGAGCCCCGGAGGTTCGATCGACCGGCATGGAGGCAGGAGCCGAGGGATCGTCCCCCACCACCGCAGGAGGCAATGGAAGTAGGAAGAGGGAGAGGAGCAGCCAGAGGAGCTCGAGGAGGAAGAAGAGGAAGGGGAGACGGGAGAAGGGGCGGGGAGGCGTTGCTCTTTTGTGACTTCCACCAGGAGGAAGGGCACGCAACGGCCACCTGCCCGGAGTTCTTAGAGTTGAGGGCGGCCAGAGGAGCAGGGAGGCAAGATCCACCGATGAGGATAGTGGAGGTACAGCAGGGCGAAGCGGAGGACAGGTGTGAAGACCGGGTGGACGTAGGGACCCGGGGAGGAATCGGGGTGATTCATGGAGGAGTGGGGATTGAGGCAACCCGCAAGGGGAGCCTGCAAACCATGTATCGGAGGGGTGGCATCCACCTCCCAGGTTCCCCCACCGGAAGAAAAGATTACTTTTTCATCAGCGGACATGCCAGACTATGAAGACCCATTCTGCGACGCCCTGGTGATCCAGACGGCAGTGGAGAACTATACCGTTTCTAGGATACTGGTAGATAACGGGAGCTCGGTTAATGTCATCTTCAAGAAAGCTTTCGATGAGATGAGGGTTGAAGGGAAGAGGGTCTTGGCATCGGATGGACCTCTGTTCGGGTTCTCCGGCGAGAGGAAGGAGGTAGAAGGAGGAGTAGGGTTACACGTAAGGTTGGGGGGCGTATCGCGGAACTGCAGGTTCGTGATCGTGGACGCCCCGAGCAGCTACAACGCCATCTTTGGGCGTCCCCTCATCAGCGCCTTTCGCTGCGTCCCCTCCTCGTTCCATCAATGCCTCAAGTTCAACAATGGGGGGGTGCAGGTCAGGGTTAGAGGGGACCCGAAGGTGGCAAGACAATGTTACGTTACGGCAGTCAACACTATTTCGTGGATGGCAGAGGCGGAAGAGTTGGAAATTGAGATGGCGGCCCTAGAAGAGGTGGGGGAGGAAGAGGAGATGGTCCATGAGGAGGTAAGGGAGGAAGCTGGAGAGGAAGAGACAGAGAAGATGCGAGGGGATGTGCAGGTGATACGGAGGAGCGATGGGCAGGAGAGCCCGGAAAGGGCAGTGGAAGTAGGAGAGCAGGCGGCGGGAGAAGTCGTGGGAGAGGTCCCAGGAGGCGTGGGAGCCGAGCAGCAGCAGCAGAGGGGGATAGAAGCGATGGAGATTGAGGAGGAAAGGGGAGAGCTGGAGCTGGAGGAAGAGGCAAGGACTGGTTGGGAGCAGTCGCGGCTGGAACCGGCTGAAGAAGTGGTGGAGATGGAGGTCTTCACCAAAGCAGGAGAGGTGCAAAGGGTGCGGATCAGCGGGGGGTTGAGTCTTGAGACCCGGGAGCAGGTGCGGGCCTGCATTCAAAGCAACGTTGACGTCTTCGCTTGGAGCGCGGCGGACATGCCAGGCATCGACGCCGACGTAGCCTGCCATCGCCTGAACCTGGATCCCCGCGCCCGCCCCATCCGTCAGAAGATGAGAGCCATCGCCACCAAGCTGGAGGAGCCCATTCGCGAGGAGGTCAAGAGGCTCTTGGAGGCGGGCTTCATCTCAGAGATCCAGTATCCAGGCTGGATCTCCAATGTGGTAATGGTGAAAAAGGGATGTGGTAAATGGAGGATGTGTGTAGACTTTTCTTTGTTGAATAAATCATGCCCTAAGGATTGCTATCCCCTGCCTCGGATCGACGTGCTGGTTGATTCAGCCGTCGGTTTTTCTATCATGAGTTTTTTAGATGCTTTTTCAGGTTATCACCAAATCCGGATGCATCCTCCTGACACCAAGGATGTGTCCTTCATCACAAGGGAGGGGTGCTTCAGTTACAAGATGATGCCCTTTGGGTTAAAGAACGCAGGGGCTACCTATCAACGCATGATGGATAGGGTCTTCCGGGATCAGAGGGGGAGGAACTTGGAGGTCTACGTCGACGACCTAATGATCAAAAGCAAATGCATAGTTTCGCACCTGCAAGACCTCGAGGAAACATTCGCCACCCTGAGAAGGTTTAAAATGAGGCTGAATCCCTTGAAGTGTGTCTTCGGGGCAAGCCGCGGGAAGTTCCTCGGGCATCTCCTGACTCCGGAAGGAGTGGAGCCCAACCCGGACAAAGTCAAGGCCATCCTGGATTTGGAGTCACCTCGCGACGTCAAGGAGGTCCAGCGCTTGACAGGCAAGCTGGCTGGGCTAAGCAGGTTCCTCTCCCGGGCAGGAGACAGATGTTCGTCATTCTTTAAAGTGCTGCGGGGGAATCAAAGGTTCGAATGGACGGCCGAATGCGAAGAAGCTTTCCAGGGGCTGAAAAGACAACTCTCTCAGGCTCCCCTCCTTCAGAGCCCAAAAGATGGGGAGGATTTGACCTTATATCTCGGAGTAGGGGCGGAGGCGGTAAGCTCCGTCCTAGTAAGAGAAGAAGGAAAGAAGCAGCTTCCCATCTATTACGTCAGCCGGATATTAAAAAAAGCAGAGCTTCGCTACCCTATCCTGGAAAAGCTTGCTTATGCCTTGGTCATCTCGGCCAGAAAGCTCCGTCCGTACTTTCAAGCGCACTCGATTAGGGTGGTGACCGACCACCCTCTTCGCAAGATCTTCGATGGAGTGGAGCACTCGGGAAGGCTGGCTAAGTGGTCCATTGAGCTAAGCGAATTCGACATCTCCTTTGTACCAAGGCTCTCCATCAAGGCGCAGGCAGTGGCGGACTTTCTAGCAGACTACGTTGTTGAGGTCGAGGGGGAAGAGCAGCAACCGCGAGAAGCATGGAGGTTAACGGTTGATGGGGCCTCAGGAAGGCACTCCCTAGGGGCAGGGGTGGTGTTGACAAGTCCCCAGGGGTAACTATAGAGCAAGCAGTCATTTTACATTTCCCAGTGACCAACAATCAAGCGGAGTATGAGGCCGTCATTGCTGGCCTTCGCCTGGCAAAGGAACTGGGGATTCAGGAGGTAGAAGTTTTCACTGATTCAAAGGTAGTGACATCGCAAATCCGGGGAGAGTTTGAAACTCGGGAGCCAACCCTCATCAGATACCTCTCCAAGGTAAGGGTGATCATCGGAGGATTCCGGTCTTTCTCAATTCAACATATTCCAAGGGAAGAAAGTGTAACCGCCGATCGACTGGCCAAGTTCGGACCGCAGGTAGGAGGGACCTTGACGGAGCTATTCCGACCGGCTATAGATGAGGGAGAATTGATGATGGTGGATCGACAGCCCTCGTGGGTGGATCCATTTGTGGCCTTCCTAACCACCGGAGAACTGCCTGAGGGGACCAAGGTGGGGAGAAGCTTTAAGCGCAAGGCGGCTCACTACTTGATGATGGAGGGGGGTCTGCATCGCAAGATGTTGTCAGGGCTCCTAGCCAGATGTGCGACCGAAGAGGAAATCCCGAAGATTTTAGGGGAGGTGCATTCGGGCGAGTGCGGCAGTCACTCTGGAGGAAGGACACTGGAGGCTAGGGTGGTCAGACAGGGGTACTTCTGGCCCACCCTAAGGAAGGATGCCATGGAGTTTGCAAGGAGGTGTCAAAAATGTCAACTCTACGCCCCCCTTCAACTCTTGGCAGCCCAAAGACTCCGGAGTATCACGGCGCCATGGCCATTTGCTATCTGGGGAATGGACTTAGTTGGGCCCTTTCCTCCGGCTAGTGGACAGAGAAGGTTCCTCCTGGTCATGATAGATTACTTCTCGAAGTGGCTGGAGGTTAAGGCACTAGCAAAGGTGACCTCCCAAGTCATCAGGAACTTCGTCTGGGGGGAGATCATCTGCAGGCACGGGCTGCCTCAGGCCATCGTCACGGATAATGGCCCCCAGTTTGCCAGCGAAGAGTTCATCAGTTTCTGCACTCAGCTGGGCATTGACCTCAGGTTTGCCTCCGTCCACCACCCCAGGAGCAACGGTCAGGTGGAGGCGGCAAACAAGATTATCGTTAACTTGTTAAAGAAGAAGGTAGAGAATCTGAGAGGGAATTGGGTGGAGCAGCTCCCCTCGGTCCTGTGGGCTCTGAGAACAACTCCGAACACGGCTACCGGTGAGACCCCCTTCAAGCTCTCTCATGGATGTGAAGCTGTCCTACCGGTGGAGTTTGAGGTCCGGTCCCCGCGAGTCACAGCCGCGGGCGAAGGTGACGAGACTTGGAGGGTGGAAAATGAAGAGGGGCAGCGCCTCTCGTTAGATATGGTAGAGGAACTGCGAGACGTGGCGGCTATCAGGCAAGAAGAAATCAAGCGACGAATGGCAAAGCATTTTGATAAGCACGTCAGGGTCAAGCAGTTCACAGAAGGGGATCTGGTGCTGAAAAAGGTCGACGCGGCGGGAAGATCGGCTCCCGTGGGTAAGCTCCATCCGAACTGGGAAGGTCCATACATTGTGAAGGAAGTCCTCGGAACAGGGGGATACTACCTCCAGGACGTGGAGGGAAGAGCCTTAAGCCACACGTGGAGTGGTGATGATCTAAAACGCTTCTACCCCTGAGGGGGGAAGGATGTAACCATGTATCCCAAAATTAAACTTGTTATATTATACCGATTGTTTCTCTTTTAATTAGTGTCGAATTTTTCATGGCATAACGTAGTTGAATGTTTAGTGATGCCCCGAGCTCGGCTCGGCCACAGGTAGACCCGCTGCGCAGGCTCTCATCTAGCTGGCAGGTCCGAAGGCTCGCCTGTGGGGGATAGGTTGGTTTGGTTTGAAATCTTCATCGGCACCCCGAGCTCGGCTCGGCCCCAGGTAGACCCGCTGCGCAGGCTCTCATCTAGCTGGCAGGTCCGAAGGCTCGCCTGTGGGGGATAGGTTGGTTTGGTTTGAAATCTTCATCGGCACCCCGAGCTCGGCTCGGCCCCAGGTAGACCCGCTGCGCAGGCTCTCATCTAGCTGGCAGGTCCGAAGGCTCGCCTGTGGGGGATAGGTTGGTTTGGTTTGAAATCTTCATCGGCACCCCGAGCTCGGCTCGGCCCCAGGTAGACCCGCTGCGCAGGCTCTCATCTAGCTGGCAGGTCCGAAGGCTCGCCTGTGGGGGATAGGTTGGTTTGGTTTGAAATCTTCATCGGCACCCCGAGCTCGGCTCGGCCCCAGGTAGACCCGCTGCGCAGGCTCTCATCTAGCTGGCAGGTCCGAAGGCTCGCCTGTGGGGGATAGGTTGGTTTGGTTTGAAATCTTCATCGGCACCCCGAGCTCGGCTCGGCCCCAGGTAGACCCGCTGCGCAGGCTCTCATCTAGCTGGCAGGTCCGAAGGCTCGCCTGTGGGGGATAGGTTGGTTTGGTTTGAAATCTTCATCGGCACCCCGAGCTCGGCTCGGCCCCAGGTAGACCCGCTGCGCAGGCTCTCATCTAGCTGGCAGGTCCGAAGGCTCGCCTGTGGGGGATAGGTTGGTTTGGTTTGAAATCTTCATCGGCACCCCGAGCTCGGCTCGGCCCCAGGTAGACCCGCTGCGCAGGCTCTCATCTAGCTGGCAGGTCCGAAGGCTCGCCTGTGGGGGATAGGTTGGTTTGGTTTGAAATCTTCGTCGGCACCCCGAGCTCGGCTCGGCCCCAGGTAGACCCGCTGCGCAGGCTCTCATCTAGCTGGCAGGTCCGAAGGCTCGCCTGTGGGGGATAGGTTGGTTTGGTTTGAAATCTTCATCGGCACCCCGAGCTCGGCTCGGCCCCAGGTAGACCCGCTGCGCAGGCTCTCATCTAGCTGGCAGGCCCGAAGGCTCGCCTGTGGGGGATAGGTTGGTTTGGCTTGAAATCTTCATCGGCACCCCGAGCTCGGCTCGGCCCCAGGTAGACCCGCTGCGCAGGCTCTCATCTAGCTGGCAGGACTGAAGGCTCGCCTGTGGGGAACAGGTTTTGTCTGGTTGGCTTGGTTAATGAAAGGCAGGAAGCACGTTGGGAACACCAAATGACAAGTGAAAAAGAGGAGAGAGATCTCGGCAGAGATAGATCTCGGCAGGGATAGATCTCGGCAGAGATAGATCTCGGCAGGGATAGGTCTCGGCAGAGATAGATCTCGGCAGGGATAGGTCTCGACAGAAGATAGGTCTCGACAGAAGATTCACTATTGAAGGGAACTCGAGGTGGGGAGGCTTCCGCCAAAAGGGTTCCTCTCAGTGTTCTCGAACAAATAGGCGAGATCGTCATACGATGGGCTAGTAGGGACTCGCGCAGTCTAAAGGGGACGGTCCCGTCTTAAGGATTCGAGAGTCACGCTTCCGGCTGGCCGGTTACCGCAGGTTCTTGCTGATTCATCGCTACGAATTTCCTAAGAAGGCCAAGGGTCTTGGCGGAAGCCTACGCCGAAAGCATTCGACTACGACAACCACATCAAGCACATTCGCAAATAACAAAAAAGGTTCGCAAGAACAAATATTTGCATTAACTGTATACAGGTACAACGTGTTAGCGTCTCGCGCTTTTACATAAAAATGAACAAAAATAAGAAGAGGACCCTCAAGGGTCTCGGCTGTACCCTTCTGAAGTCTCGCTGGAGCTTCCGCTGTAGCTTCCGCTGGAGCTTCCGCCAGAGCTCTCCCCGGAGGTCTCGCCATCCGCTGCGGGGGACTTTGAGACATCCGAGGGAGGGGTATCAGGGGCGCCAGGAGGCTTTGGGATGGGCTCGAAGAGCCACGGGACAAGTTGTGGAGCAGTAATGTCTTTGCCCCTTTCATCCCAACAGTTGATGTCGCGCAGCGTCTCCAGCGTCAGCCTTACGGTGGCTTGCGCGTTCCCCTGAAGGAGCTTGTCGATGTCATAAGCCGAGTAATACTGGCTCTTCAATCTCTCGTCCAGCGGAGGGGGTGCACTCGCCTCGAGGCGCGCCATCTGTTCTCGCAGGAGAACGTTGTCATAGCGGGCCTGAGACAGCTCCTCACGAAGCGCGGCTTGAGCGGAATCCTGAACAGCGGGAGGTTAGCATAAGAAAAAGGTTAGGATTGCGAGAACAACTGATTATGAAAAGTCTCGCTTACCCCTTCCGCTTGGCGCGAGGATAGTAGTTGCTGGGTCTCGGCCAGCTCCTTGGCCAGAGAGGCCGCCCGGGCCACCGCATCCTCCCTGGCCTTCAACATATCTTGAAAGTTACGGTCTATCGTAATGCTCCGCCGGGCGCACATGTGCGTGAGCTCCAACCCACGCATTAAAGCGCGAGTGGAGTCATATGCCAACATCCGGGTCGACGTCCTGTCGAAGACGCTAGCATCCTCCCGGCTGTAGAGGCCGTACCCTAAGGCGAAAGCTTCGCCGGTGACCTCGTCTCGCTCTGCCCAGCTCGGCAAGAGGGACGAGACCGTGACCTTGTTGGCGTCAGGGTCCCATTGCAGCAGCGGCTTGTTCTCCGCGTCCAGGTACCTCACGCCGAGGCCATAGTTACGATGACCCCGCGGCACCTCTTCAGACGGAGGTTGGCCGGAGGTCCCGACGGCGACACCCTCGCTCTCGGCGGCGCCAGGGGTCCGAGGGTTCTCGGCGGGAGTCCCCGAGCCGCCCCTGGTGGCCGCAACCCTGCTTGCTGCCTCCAAGACCTCCTCGAAGGAGCGGCCGGGGGGGAGAGGTTGGACGGGCTGGACAACCGCAGCCTTGCCCTTCTCGGTATCCATGGTCTTGGGCCTCTTGATTGCCTGAGGTGCGGAAGCAACCGGTTTTCGCTTCACAACACCGCTCGAGGGTGGGAGGCCCGGCTCCTTTCGGCAGGCTTGCGCGGCGGCTTTCGCAAGAGCCAGCGGGTCCTTCGGAGGCTGACTCCCTCCGGCGCGAGCCTCGTCAAAAGGCTGGCGGAGAGGGATTTCGCGCTCTCCTGCAAAAAACAACATTGATAAGTTCTAATCTCGGAAAAGGCAAGAAAAAGACAAATGAAGGCGAGACCCTACCTTCTCCCGGAAGCACAGGGGAAAGAGAATCGACGTCTCGCCGGAGGTGGAGGACGTCGAAGTCCTTGGTTCCGAAGAACTCAAGGAGGGCGCTCTCGCGGGAGCCCAAGGACGGAGGCTTGTAGGCGGCATCTTCATATTGGATGGGGGCCAAGGGTACGTTCCCGAAGTCGCCGGAGACGTAGATGAACTTCTCGCCCCAATGATGATGCTTGTTGGCGAGACCGATCGTCTTCAGAAGCTGCCCGGAGAAGAACACCACGCCTCCTTTCGCGCGGAAGGTAAACAGCTTGCGGAAGATCGGCAGGCTGAACTCGATCCTCTCGGAGCGCATATAGCATATGAATGCCACGAGAATGGCAACTGAATTAGGATTCAGCTGCGCGGGAACCACCCCGTAGTACCGGAGAGCCTGTCGCATCTCAGGCCACAGCGGAAGGCGGAAGCCCACCTCGAAGTGTTCTATGGGGATGGCGAGCTCCCCCTCCCCTGCAGTGTTGACCTTGTCATGACTGCCCGGGGGCCGCGCGACGAAGCCAGCGGGAACGTGCTGGGCCTTGGTCAGATTGAACTCCTCCAGAGTGAGGGTGCAGGAAGGAAAGAGATGCTTTTGGAAGGCTTCCGCGCAGTTGGATCTTCCTTCACCACCACCCGGCATCGCAATAGGGATCGAAGGCGAGATCTACGGGGGAAAGGCGAGAGCGAGAATGGGGCGAGAACGGAAGTGGAAGACAGAAAAGGGCGAGAGCTTCGCGAAGACCGCGAGAGCAACAGCAAAGAGGAGAGAGACGGGAGTCAGAGGAATGAATGTGGTAGGTGAACCTCCTATTTATAGAGAATCGTGGTAATGATGGTAGTTTTCAGAAAGGCGGCGAGGGTACAGCCGCCGCGTCCTAGGTCAACGACGCTTCGTTTTTCCCGCCCGAATCTGACAGCGACCGATTAAACAGCTGGCGCTAACATTGCGAAGTGTCAGACGACAGGAAAAGTAGGCGGAAGCAAGATGGCTCTCGCCACCCCAAAGAGCTGGGAAGATAACTCATACGAATGCAAGAATATTAAAGACAGAGCCATCGCTCTCGCTGAGCGGGAACGCGATAAAAAATAATAATAATACAATAAGCGAATAAAGAACGGGAGCAACAGTCACAACTACAAGCGAAAAAGTAAGGGTACATTAGAGAAGGGAAGGCCAGAGGAAGAGGAGGGGACGTCTCGCGCTTCAGTACGGTTCCCAGCGCCATTTGCCTCGGTCCCGCAACTTGGTCCGGGGGGGCGCCTGCGGGTTGAAGTAGGATGACAGAATGCTGCATCCCAGGTCAACCCGGCGAGACAGATCCCGGATCCTCTCGATGCATCTCTCAGGTGAAGATCCCGCGGTAGCTCCTCCGGGCCGGTCCATCTCGCCTAGAAGGAAGTCTCGCTCCAAGGATTCCAGCCTCTTCTCCACTGACTGGCGGAACTCTCGGGCCGCAAGGTCGCGGGCCCGTTCTCGCCGGATGAGTTTCGATAGAATGGCGGCAACCTTCTTCCCTCGTCTTTTTGCGCTCCCGGCACCGGTCAGGATCTCCTCCATCTCATCAGATGAAGGGAAGGGAGAGCTCTCGCCATCCTCTCCTTCTCTTTCTTCTTCTTCTTCTTCTTCTTCTTCTTCTTCCTCTACCTCAGCGCCAGGCCGCGAGTCCTTGTCCCCTATCGAAAGAAGCCCCATTTTAGCGGAAACTAAAGGGTAGCAGCGATAAAACGGCCGTATACCTTCGGAGTGACGAGGCCCCCCGGTCGACGGCAGGCGAGAAGGCCCAGCCCCCCCCCCCTCAGCTCCAAAGAGGAGGTGGATTGGCTTTCCTTTGCCGGGGGGGGGGTAAACTTTGCGGAGGGTGATCCCGGCCTGATCGAGAGCGGGGGAGCGGGTCTCCTCAGCCGCTGAAGGACTAACGTCTAGCGGCGGCACGGGGATCTCGGCACTTTTTCCTCTCGCCGATAGGGAGGAGTCAACCACACGGGCAGGCTGATCAATAGTTCTCGCCCCACCATCCTGGGTGGCGAGATCCGAAGGTACAGAAACCAACGCTGCGAGAAATCAAGTCAGCATTTGGAAAATACCAGGCGAAGCCAAGAAGGGAACCTTTACCGGCGGTGTTCGGGTCTGGCGGAGGAGGAGCCTCAGGAACCTGTGGTTGATCGTCGTGATGGCTAGAGGGCGGATTCGAACGTTCTCGCGGGGACGCGGCAGCGTCAAGAACCGTCTCCTGCAAGAGGTATCAAGTTAGACAATTGAGCAACTGGTTGTTAATGGGTATATCAAGCTTACCTTCCGCGGCGAGGCGCCGTCCGCGCAACTAGGGGTCGGGGTGGGCGGGCTCCTGTTCTCGCGGGATAGGTCCCGCTGAACCACCTTCGCTTTCTTCTTCTTCTTCTTCTTAGGCAAAGAAGGCTCAGCAACTGGCGGCTGTCTCGCTAGCCATGGGGCGACAAGGGCACTGTTAGCCCTAGCTCGCGCCTGCGCCGCGTTGATGTGGTCCTGCAGATCCTGCGGAAGAGGTTTATCGGCACGCTTGGAAGGCATCGCAAGAGAGGGCGAGAGCTCAGAAGGAGAATGACGGCTCGAGGAAAGTGTCATGACCGTCTATCGGCACTCATATTTATAGACACCGTACGGACCCACCAAAAGATTCCCTGATGTTGACACGTGCTCAGCGAATATTTTTGGGGTTGGACATGTCTTTTCGAGCGCGGTGCTAGCTCAAAAAGAGCGGGGATTGTGTACAACCCCATATTCGCTGAGCCAGACCAAGAGGCACAATGGTCACAGGAGGGTTAGCCGAAGTGGTCCCGCCCTAAGGAGGATCTCGCCCACAGAAGGCGGAAGCGCTCTCGCCGAATGTTATAAGGGAGAAATCGTGGGCCGAGAACGCCAAGCGCAAGCCGCGCGGAAGCACTCCCGCCCAAACCAAGCTCCTTTCTCAAAGAGTTCTCGCCTAAGCGGCGAGAACGTTCGCGCCATGCCCTGGGCCGAAAGGTCTCGGCACTAGCTCCCGCCGAATGGGGCCCAGGGCCTTTGGAAGAATGTCTTTATTGCCCTCAGGAGAAATTACTTCAGTACCCTCAGGAAAACAGCGGGATTTGGCTATTGGCAGACCAACTAAGGGCTTTTCAGTAAATTCAGGACAGAAAAATGCTATAAATAGACCCATAAGGGCTCCTTAGAAAGCAAGCGATCATTGTCTCCGGAATTCTAGCGCTTTCTGAGGAGCTCCTAGCCCAGCTTTGGCTTTGGAGGGGAAGCTCTCAGAGATCTTCCGGGTGTGAGGTGGGACCTCCCTGCTGAGGCTTTTGGGTCAGTCTTAGGTCCTTAGAATCCAGTCAAGGGGTGAGACTTGAGAGAAGTAGGTTTCGGCTGCACCCCTTTTTCTTCGAACTTCAGTTGAGGTCAAATTTGGCTTCAACACACTCAGCCTTCAATAAGGCCTACACTCAGAGAAAAGTATCTCCTACACTCAGGCACAAAGGCCCTACCACTCAGCCTTTATAATATAGGCTTACAACTCAGATCCCTTAGGATCCTACAAGAAATTTAAAATTACAAAGAATATAACCACAACTCAGATTGAGAGAGAAGAATTGTCTAGTTTCTTGAAGAGTTCTTGAAAGAACTTTGTTGAGATCAACCTCCCTTGGCTTTCTTCAAAGCTTCTTGAATTAGAACACAGTAGGGTTGATTCTCTATCAGATGATCTTCAATCAACTGCAAACTTGTGAATCAGATCTCAATCTGAAACGTTCTTTATCAGCCTGGTTCAATAGCTAACTTCTTAGAAGGAGCTCTCTCTCTCTCCAACTTCTTAGATCTTCACTTGAAGGTCTTCTTCTTTTAGTGTTGTTAGATCTTCAATGAATCTAATACTCAATCTTCAATGTCTTTTCTGCCGAAGGAGAAGGGTCTTTATACAGACTTTCTCCAAGGTAACCGCCTGTTCCGGTTTCTAACAAATTTCTGACAGCTCTGACAGTTGCAGTAGACCGGCTGGAATGGCAGCTGTCAAGTCATCCAGTCACTTCTTGAATTTTCTGTAACTGTCTGAAAGTGTCGAGACAGTCAGTCTTTAAGTGTCGACACTGATAGACTAAGTGTCGACACAAGTAGACTAAGTGTCAACACTAGCCTCCATGGTGTCGACACAACTCCTTGTGTTGTAGAATCTGCTTCTCGACACTCCTTCTTCAACATGTATCGACACTGATCCTGTGTGTCGACACAAGTCCTTCTTCTTTGATACTTAGTTGATTTCTTGTAAGTGTCGACACAACTCCTTTGTGTCGACACATCTTCTTGTGTTGATACTTGCTAAGTGTCGACACATCTCCTTGGTGTCGACACATGCCTTCTGTGTTGATACTTTTGCTGAGTGTCGACACATCTCTTTTGTGTCGACACATTCTTCATGTGTTGAGACTTTGGCTGAGTGTCGACACATCTCCTTTATGTCGACACATTCTTCATGTGTTGAGACTTTGGCTGAGTGTCGACACATCTCCTTTGTGTCGACACATTCTTCATGTGTTGAGACTTTGGCTGAGTGTCGACACATATCCTTTGTGTCGACACTTGTACTTAGATTTTGTTGAAATTTGCTGAGTATCGACATAGCCTCATAGTGTCGACACTTGTACTTGAACTTTATTGAATTTTTGCTGAGTGTCGACACAGCCTCCTAGTGTCGACACTTTTACTTGAACTTTGTTGAAGTTTTGCTGAGTGTCGACACAGCCTCCTAGTGTCGACACTTTTGATGTCGACAAAGTTCCTCTGGGTGTCAACACTGCTTTTAAGTGTCGACACAGCTTCTCTGGACATTTCTTCATTGTGTGTCGACACAGCCTGTATGTGTCGACACTTTCCTTCTGGTGTCGACTCTGCATCCCTGGTGTCAACATAATTACTCCAAGTATTGACACAGTTTCTCTAGGTGTCGACACAAGCCTTCTTAAGTGTCGACACTTTTCTTCTGGGTGTCGACACATGGACTTAGAAACTTTTCCTGCAAACCTGCAGTTACTTAACCTGCACAAAGAAACTCAAAACACATCAAATACATCTTGATGTATATCATTGAGTAGGGTGAGGCTTCTTCAAATCAGGTACATTTATTCCAATGTACACAACAATCTCTCCCTATTTGGAGAAGTCATAACCCTTAGTCAATGATATACACCATACATAACAAATTCACAGTATGATGTAAAACAGTAAAATATGACAGGGTAAAAACTTAAACATGCATGAACAAAACATGTATATACAAATAGCTCAGAATAATTGATGTAATAGATTTAAACCATGACACAATGTTCTTACAAATTTCAACATTTTCATTAGTCAAAAGTTTATATAGTATTTTAATACAAATGATTACAATTGTAAACTAAAAAAAATGTTATCATATTGCTGCTCAGGTTCCTTGATTACAATCCCCTTTCCAGATTGAATCTTTGCTTGAACTGGGGCTTCAGTATCATCAGTAGCAGCAGGCTTCTTCCCTTTAAGATCTTTCTTTTTCAATTCTTCAGCCTTTATCTTTTGTCTTTCAAAATAATGATAAGGCTTGGGAAAATACTTGCTAGGCTCCTGGGCAGTAGGAGGTAGCTTTCCCAGTTTAGCCTTTCTTCTATATTGTACAATGGCCTCTTGCCTATTCTCATACTTCCTCCACTCCAATTCAGAATATCACCTGCCTCTATCCTGAACATTGTCCTTAGCAGCCTTCCATGCAGTCAAGATGATATTCCTGGAAGTGGGGCTCCATTGTTCAAAATCAGGTCTTAGTTCAGCTTGCTCTCTGAATCTTTTCTTAGAAAATTGAGTCTCTTGTTCTTTTAATAAGGCCTCTTATTCTTTCAGTATTGCCTCTGGCACAGGCTGAACTACTTTCTCTATAATGACATTCTGATTTCCCTCAGGAGGACTGTACATAGTCTGGATCTCTTGATGTATCATGTCAAAGTCTGGTGGAGGGTATATCACTTGAGCTACTTCAGCTTGCTCTACTCCAAGATATGCAGGATTGATTCCAGACTCTGCCACATTGTCATCATCACATAAGGGTGGATATCCAAGGGTGGCTCTGATGGAATTTGAAATCCATTTTGCATGATCAGAGCCTGCCTTGACTAATACCCTCTCCCCTGTTGAAACCGGAATCCGGACTCTTGTGGAGTTCGACCCTTGGGGAAGGGGTGGTCTCGCGCCTACTTTGCTCCTGCAAGTAAAACAACGAAGAAGACAAGAAGAAACAGACCCAAGGGCTCGGCAGGGAGGTCCCACCACAAACCCGGAAGATCTCTGAGCGCTTCCCCTCCTTAGCCAGAAGCCGAGCTAAGGCACCCTCAGAGAACACTTGAAAACGAGAGTAAGAGGGCACTTAAAGCGTGCCCTCTGAGGTACCCCTTGGGTCTTATTTATAGTTTTTTGGAATCTGAACTGCCAATAACCAAAAGAACTGACCTGAAAATACCAAAAAGCCCTTGGTTGGGTCTGCCAACAGCCAAACTCCGCTGTTCTAAGTAGCTATGCGCAGTCCAACCTGGTCTGCCAACAGCGTGGCTCCGCCGTTCTGAGGGCTATTCGCACCCCTGGGGAGTCAGCTCGCCTCCAATCCTCCTCCGCGGGAGGCGGGCACGACCTGGCTCCAGCTGCCCGCCTATTCTCCCTGGGCGAGCGCGAGCCGGACCGTCGCGACCTGCCTGTCTTCTGCCGGGGCGGACCGGCGGCCAGGTCGCGTGTGGGGGCTGGCCGGCGGCCACCGCGACCCCCCGATCGGCTCGCTAGTCGCGGGTCGCCAAACCCATCCGCTTTGGCCAGTGATTCTCCGCGCGACCCGCTCGCTCGCCTCGCACGGCTCGCCCTCCTGCCGTATATCCGTTTTGCCGCTTGGGTGCGGGTCGCGGGGCTAGGTCTGCTCGACCTCCCTGGCGGGACCCGCTCGCCGGACACAGGGTTGTACACAATCCCCGCTCTTTTTGAGCTTGATTCAAGCTCGGAAAGAATCATCCAACCCGCGTGTTCGGCGAGTACTGTGCTGAGCTGGCAGGGAATCTTCTGGTGGGGCCCCACTGTCCGGCTATAAATATACCGCTGAGCCCAGGGGGGGCTCCCCAGATCCCCTCATTTTCCTCGAACAGACTTCAGTTTCTCAATGCCGGTCAGCGAAGAGGTGCGAGCTCGCCTAGCGGCAGCGGGCCAGAAGAGTCGGGAGGAGGCCCTCGAGGCCACCCCTTGGCTAGCACGTGGGTCTCCCGGCCCTCTCTTTAGGCCGGCGAAGGGAAAGATCGTTAGGCGGTCTCCGACGGGTGACTGTCCGGGCTCCAGCTCGGCGGCGGGTGTTGAGGTCGTCCCTAGGGTACGTGACATTCTTCGGCTTATCGTTGTACCTCTGATCTTTTGTCTTGCAGGCAATTCCTTGTGAAGAGGTGGGGAACAGGGGAAAGGATCGCCCCCCTCCCTTGTCGTCTGAGAGGGTTGCTAGTCCCCCAGGTCTGGACCGCCCACCTCCGGAAACCCCTCGCTTGTCAGCTCCCCACGGACTGGGAAAATCTCTTGAGGCCCTCGAGGGAGAAGCCTTTCAGGGTCGGCCGGGCTCCTCTCTCCCATCCATCGGCGCGGGCGACGTGCCAACCCCTGGTAAGCTAGTACTCACCGTTGGCTTTGTCCTCGCTCACTCCTTCTGAATCGCCCTTTTGTAGGCTACAACATAGTCTCCTCCGAAACTGAGACGAGCGAAGGGTATTCGCCTCCGCCCGACGTGGACAGTGTTTCTGATTACCTGGGCGACCCGACCGATGTGGTGGGGATGAAGTGGCAGGTGACGCGGCTGTTCCAGAAACACACGCTGCTGCTTCAGGAGATCGTGAAGAGGGTCGATCAAGACAAAGCCGACACCGCGGCCCGGCTCGCGGCCTTGGAGGGACCCCCACGCGCAACAGAAGACGACGATGTCACTTCACTGGGCGTGCACATTACGCGAGCCGAGGAGCGCCTTAGGAGCGCCACAGAGCAAGTCGGCCGGGCTGAGCGGGAGCTGGTGGCGGTTCGCGATTACCACTATCCTCGCGTGCCGCCGCGAACGGGAACGAAGCGGCGAGGCAGGTGGAAGTGGATCGAGTACTGATCCAGCCTTTTTTTCCCCCCGCTCGCGGGATATCGCGGGGTTTCTACTGTTTCAAGGCTATCCTGTATTCGTAACGATTTTCAACTCTTTCTGCCTGCCTATGGGCCTAGTTTTTTGTCGCTGATGCATGTTGAAATCACCACGTTGTTGCTTTTGTTCTCTGTGGGGCGGGACAGGAGAGAGATTCGCTCGACCCGTCCTGCTGATCGGGGCGAGGGAGAGCCGAGGGGCTCGCCAGCCGGGAGTCTCCCGGCTCGCGCGGAATCCCGGACGGGTGCGGGCCGAGAGTCGCCCGCCCAAGTCTTGCGCGGACACGGCCGGGCGAGAACCACGCCTGACTGGCCAAGTCGAAACGTCAGGCTGATTTTTGCTATCTGCACCCCCTCTTTCGGCGGGAAGTTTCCCGCCCTTTCTCTCTCCCTATAAATAGGCCATGCCGGCTCTTATTCCCTCACCGATTCAAAACTCTCTCTCGCTTCCTGTTCCCCGCGAAGTACGGCCCGTGCTCGCCTTCTGGATCTGTCTCGCACTATTGGTAGCGATTTGGTGGAAATGGGCGGTGGCGGCGGCGATGCGGACGGTCGAAGCAAGTGCGCCTGGACCTTCTCAGAGCACGATTTCCCTCACGCCGTCATTTCGGAACGCGAGTACCTGGATGCCCTCGGCGACCACGTCCCGCCTGCTTTTTCGGCGAGACGGCCCGGGGAAACAGAGAAGATCAACGATTTATCCAGGGACGAGCTCGCCATACCCCTGGCTCACTTTGAGGTGGGCCTGCGACTTCCCCTGTGGCTCGAGGTACGCCAAGTGCTGAAGTATTTTGGGGTCGTCCTAGGTCAGATGACCCCGAACTCCATAGCCGTTATGGTGGGGTTCGCCTGCTTTCTGCGAGAGGAGGGAGTCGAGTTCAGCCTCGCCGTTTTCCGGAAACTATTCTCCTTCCGGGCGAACCGGGATGGGACCGCCTACTTCTCCAGCGCCCACCTCAAGGTGCGGGAGACAGTAAATAAAAGTCATAACTGGCTCAAAAAGTTCCTGTTCGTCAAAGGGGACTTCGACAATGTCCCCTTCTCGCCGGTGCAGCTCAGCGAGGCGAGTTACCGTCCGCCCAGCCTAGGGGGCCACGAGGCCGACTTGTGCGGGTTCTTCGTCGGGAAGAACTTCGAGGTCGCTTATCTGCGCCGCCATCTTGACGACCTCGCCGTCGTCCCGCCAGGGGGAGGTTTGTCACTCGCCGTTGTTCTGCCTTACCCCCTTTTTTCGTTACCTCACCCCTTTTCCTTGGCAGGCGAGCGCGACATCCCTCTTCACCCCCCCTACGAGAGCACTCGGATCGCCCTCGGGGTTCTCGCCCGAGCTCAGGCTGCGGATGCCGCTCAGCACGACCCCCCGTCGGTCCCGGCCAAGAAGCGGCCGGGTGGCGGACAGCCCACCCCTCCGCCGAAGGTGGCGAAGACCGCAGGTCAGCAACCCGCTGCGAGCCAAAGGAAAGGCAAGGCCCCTGCGGGCCTTCCGGCCGAGGGCCCTTCGCCCCCGCTGGTTGCTTCGATCAGCAATACCCCGGACAGGGTGGCGGGCACCTCCGCGCCGCCGGACGGGTCTCAAGCTGCTGCGAAGCCGGTGCCGAGGGGTCACCGCAACTTTGGCTACAGCGAGAGATATCTGGACGAGCTCGGTGTCCCGCTCCTGTCGTGGGACAAGGAGTCAAATCGTGCCGCGATCTCGACCTTGTTGCCGAGTTGGCTGGAGCAGGACACCATCAGCGGGGAGGCCTACAACTTCTCGTTCGGCCTTTACTCGCGAGAGGACGCCGCTATTTATGACAAAGAGGCGACGCGAGTGCTGGTTCATGAGAGCGCGCGGGCCCAGCTGCGCGGCCTGGAGTTGGCTCACATGGTGGGGAGGCGTTGCACACAGCTGGAGCGGAACACCACCTCCTTGAAGAAGCTGGCGGACGAGAGGGAGGAGGCCCAAAAGCTTGCTCAGGAAGACGCGAACCTTCAGAGGAGGCGGGCCGACGCGGCAGAGGAGTCCCTCGCGCAGTTCCTGGGCGGGGTGGTATGTGCTCACCCTCGACAACCGCCCTTTCTCGCGAATCCACCTTATAACTTTCTTTTCCTTTTTTCAGGATGCCGCGACGGCCAGTCGGATGGGTGCTGAGATCGCCACCCTTGCTCAGGACAAGTCAGTGCTGGAGGCACGGGTACGCGAGCTGGAGGCCGCCGCCGCTGTCCCTCCGCCTGACAGCAGGGTCTGTCCGCTCGAACACCTCTCCGACTACGACTTGGAGGTGCTGATGCAAAAGAACGCCGCCAGCGCCGCGAAGTACACGATACAAATGCTGCGACGCGCGGATCTCCTCAAGAGCGAGGCGGCGGAACTCTCGGCGGACGACGTGGTGCCGGCGCTATTCCTTCCCGTGCCGGACCCTGGGGACAAATCCTTCCAGCCCATTTAGGACTTCTCGCCCCGGATCTCGCGTCACCCCCGCTTTTTTGACATTTGTTTTTTAGATGTATATTATCATGTATGTTTACCTGTTTTGAGATGTACGCGCGGGCTGCGCCTAGACTTCGTGATTTTCACCTATTATTGCTTTTATAAATGCTCTCTCGCCTGCCTTATTTGCATATTTGCTATTGCCGTGCGGGGCGGCCTGCCCCTGCGGCCCAGCCCTGATGAGGCGGCTGCTCGCCCACCAAGCGAGGCGAGCCGGCTCGTCCTTTGTCTGTATTGCCAAATTTCTTGCGGATTCTCGCCCAGGTTCTCGCCTCCATTCGGCCGCCTTCCCTGGGGCTGGGGGGCTATGTTAGACCCCCCCCCCCTTTTTGGTTAGATGTTGTGATTCCGATCTGCTATTAACGCCATTCGAGTAGTTCCCGACCTGGCCGGCTAGGTGGGAGCCCGGCAGCGTGATTCGTTCTGGGTCGCAAATCATTGCCATCGAGTGACATCCGGCCCTGCCAGCTAGGTGAGAGCCTGGCAGCGGGATCTTCTCGGGGTCCAAACACATTCCATCGAGTGACTTCCGGCCCTGCCAGCTAGGTGAGAGCCTGGCAGCGGGATCTTCTCGAGGCTAGGGATGACACCGAGTGACTTCCGGCCCTGCCAGCTAGGTGGGAGCCTGGCAGCGGGATCTTCTCGGGGTCCAAACACATTCCATCGAGTGACTTCCGGCCCTGCCAGCTAGGTGAGAGCCTGACAGCGGGATCTTCTCGAGGCTAGGGATGACAACGAGTGACTTCCGGCCCTGCCAGCTAGGTGGGAGCCTGGCAGCGGGATCTTCTCGGGGTCCAAACACATTCCATCGAGTGACTTCCGGCTCTGCCAGCTAGGTGAGAGCCTGGCAGCGGGATCTTCTCGAGGCTAGGGATGACACCGAGTGACTTCCGGCCCTGCCAGCTAGGTGGGAGCCTGGCAGCGGGATCTTCTCGGGGTCCAAACACATTTCATCGAGTGACTTCTGGCCCTGCCAGCTAGGTGAGAGCCTGGCAGCGGGATCTTCTCGAGGCTAGGGATGACATCGAGTGACTTCCGGCCCTGCCAGCTAGGTGAGAGGCTGGCAGCGGTATCTTCTCGGGGTCCAAACACATTCCATCGAGTGACTTCCGGCCCTGCCAGCTAGGTGAGAGCCTGGCAGCGGGATCTTCTCGAGGCTAGGGATGACACCGAGTGACTTCCGGCCCTGCCAGCTAGGTGGGAGCCTGGCAGCGGGATCTTCTCGGGGTCCAAACACATTCCATCGAGTGACATCCGGCCCTGCCAGGTAGGTGAGAGCCTGACAGCGGGATCTTCTCGAGGCTAGGGATGACACCGAGTGACTTCCGGCCCTGCCAGCTAGGTGGGAGCCTGGCAGCGGGATCTTCTCGGGGTCCAAACACATTCCATCGAGTGACTTCCGGCCCTGCCAGCTAGGTGAGAGCCTGGCAGCGGGATCTTCTCGAGGCTAGGGATGACACCGAGTGACTTCCGGCCCTGCCAGCTAGGTGGGAGTCTGGCAGCGGGATCTTCTCGGGGTCCAAACACACTCCATCGAGTGACTTCCGGCCCTGCTAGCTAGGTGAGAGCCTGGCAGCGGGATCTTCTCGAGGCTAGGGATGACACCGAGTGACTTCCTGCCCTGCCAGCTAGGTAGAGCCTGGCAGCGGGATCTTCTCGGGGTCCAAACACATTCCAATTCTCTATGCTAGCTGGCTACGACAATACTGGGTGGGGGGGGAAGGAATTCATTATAACCAACGTTTTGCTTACAGGCGCTTAGGGAAAAAAATCTTTTCAGGTCGTCTCCACTCCAGGTGAGACTCAGGGTCTCGCCCTCTACATTTTGGAGCCGATAGCCCCCTGATTTCAAATCTTCCTTCACAATAAACGGCCCCTCCCAGCTGGGGTTGAGCTTCCCTACGGACGCTGACCTCCCTGCCGCGTCCACCTTCTTCAGCACCAGGTCTCCTTCCGCGAACTGCTTGACCCTGACATGCTTGTCAAAGTATTTGGCCATCCTCCACCTCCTCTTGTCGGATGGCCGAAAGGTCCCTCAATTCTTCCACCATGTCAAGGGAGAGTCTCAGCTCCCCCTCGTTCTCGGCTCGCCATTCCTCTCGGCCCTCCCTGGCCGCCCGACTCGCGGCGTTTGGACTTCAAATTCTATGGGGAGCACCACCTCGCACCCATGGGAGAGCTTGAAGGGGGTCTCCCCCGTAGCCGTGTTAGGGGTGGTTCTTAGGGCCCAAAGAACTGCGGGGAGCTGCTCTACCCAGCTCCCCCTCAAATTCTCCACCTTTTTCTTGAGAAGATTGACGATGATCTTGTTCGCGGCCTCCACCTGCCCGTTGCTCCTGGGGTGGTGGACCGAGGCGAACCTGAGGTTGATTCCAAGCTGCTCGCAGAAGCTGGTGAACTCGGCACTAGCGAACCGGGGTCCGTTGTCGGTGACGATGGCCTGGGGCAGCCCATGGAAACAGATGATCTCCCCCCAAACAAAGTTCCTGATCACTTGGGAGGTCACCTTGGCCAACGCCTTCACCTCCATCCACTTCGAGAAGTAGTCGATCATCACTAGGAGGAACCTTCTCTGACCGCTGGCCTGGGGAAACGGTCCAACCAAATCCATTCCCCAGATTGCAAAGGGCCAGGGGGCCGTGATACTCTTGAGTTTTTGGGCCGGATGTAGCTGGAGGGGGGCAAACAGCTGGCACTTATGACATCTCCTTGCGAAATCCGCGGCGTCTCGGCCCAGGGTGGGCCAGAAATACCCTTGCCTGACTATCCTTCCCTCCAGGGTCCGACTCCCGGAATGACTCCCGCACTCCCCGGAGTGGACTTCTTCCAAGATCCTCTGCGCCTCACCCTCGGCTACGCAGCGAGCCAGCATCCCGGAGAGGGTCTTCCTGTATAGCTGCCCGTCCTTAAGGAGGTAGTAAGCTGACTTGTGCCTCAGCTTCTTCCTGTCTACCCCCTCCGGATATTCTCCCGTGGAGAGAAAAACTACTACTGGATCCATCCACGAAGCTTGCTGGTCGATCTCCATGAGCTCCCCTTCTTCGATGGAGGGGCGGAACAGGTCGGTGATGGTGCCCCCTGCCCGGGGACCATGCTTTGCTAACTGGTCGGCTTGTTCGTTCTCTCCCCTTGGCACGTGTCGGATGGAGAAGGTCTGGAAGGTCCCTATGACCCCCTTCACTTTGGCCAAGTACAACTTCAGAGTGGGTTCCCTTGCTTCGAACTCCCCGTTGATCTGGGAAGTCACCACCATGGAGTCAGTTAGGACCTCCACATCCCGCACCCCCATCTCCCTGGCCAGGCGCAGCCCCGCTATCACTGCCTCGTACTCGGCCTGGTTGTTGGTAATGGGAAAGTGCACCACCACCGTCTGCTCAATCTAAGTCCCTTGGGCGCTTTCTAGGACCACCCCCACTCCAAGGGAATGCTTCCCTGAGGCTCCATCCACCCTCACCTTCCAAGGAATCGGGCGGGTGAGTTCTTCCTCCGCTACTTCCACCACGTAGTCGGCCAGAAAGTCGGCCATCGCCTGAGCTTTGATCGAGAGCCGCGGAACGAAGGAGACATCGAACTCGCTCAGCTCCACCGACCACTTGGCCAGCCGGCCTGAATGCTCCACACCCTCGAAGATGTTGCGGAGAGGGTGGTCAGTCACCATTCGGATTGAGTGTACCTGGAAGTAAGGCCGCAGCCTCCGAGCCGAGAGGATTAGGGCGAATGCAAGCTTCTCCAAGATCGGATACCGGAGCTCGGCCTTCCTCAGGACCCGGCTGACGTAATAAATAGGGAGCTGCCTCTTCCCTTCTTCACGAACCAAGACGGAGCTCAAGGCCTCTGCCCCGACTCCGAGATATAAGAACAAATCCTCCCCCTCCTTTTGTCCTTAGAGCAGCGGAGCCTGTGTCAACTGCGCCTTGAGGGCCTGGAACGCCTCCTCACATTCCTTGGTCCATTCAAACCTCTGACCACCCCTCAACGTTTTGAAGAAGGGGGAGCACTTCTCCCCTGCCCGAGAAAGGAAGCGTCTCAGCCCTGCTAGCTTCCCCGTCAACCGTTGGACCTCCTTTGCGTTCCGCGGGGACCCCAACTCCAAGATAGCCTTGACCTTGTCCGGATTCGGCTCGACCCCCGCGGGGGTGAGGAGATGCCCCAAGAACTTTCCCCGGCTGGCCCCAAAGACACACGTAAGGGGATTCAACCGCATCTTGTATCTGCGCAGGGTGGCGAAGGTCTCCTCCAGGTCCCGGAGGTGGGAGTCCACATCCCGGCTTTTGATCATGAGGTCGTCCACTTATACCTCCAAATTCCTCCCCCTCTGCTCCTTAAAGACCCTATCCATCATTTTCTGGTAGGTGGCCCCAGCGTTCTTCAGCCCGAATGGCATCATCTTGTAGCAGTAGCAGCCGTCCCCTGTGATGAACGAGACATCCTTGATGTCCGGGGGGTGCATCCTAATCTGATGGTAAACTGAAAAGGCATCTAAAAAACTCATTACAGAAAAGCCGACGGCTGACTCAACCAGCGCGTCGATCCGAGGCAAAGGATAACAGTCCTTAGGACAAGCTTTATTGAGTAATGAAAAATCGATACACATTCTCCATCGGTCGTCTCCTTTTTTAACCTTTACGACGTTGGAGACCCAGCCGGGGTACTGAATCTCGGACACGAAGCCAGCCTTGAAAAGCTTCGCCACCTCCTCCCTGATGGGTTCCGCCAGCTTGTCTGCCGTGGATCTCTTTTTCTGCTGAACGGGGCGTGTTCCCGGGTCCAGGTTGAGGCGGTGGCAAGCCACATACGCGTCAACCCCCGACATCTCCGCGGCGTTCCAGACGAAGATGTCCACGTTCTTCCGGATGCACTCCAGCATCCTGACCTGGTCCTCCGGGGTCAGCCCCCCGCTGACGCGGATCTTCTCCATCCTGCCTCCACGGGTGAGCACTTCCAGCTCTACCACTTCCTCCGCGGCCTCCAGCCTGGACTGCTCCGCCCATCCCTCAGCATCCCCTTCCTCCCGAACAGGGACCTCTACCTCCATCTCTTCCCCCACAGCCACCACTCCGGCTACCCCCAGATCCACTCCTGCTGCTTCCTCAGCGCGACTCTCTATCCCCAGCTCCTCGCTGACAACCTCCTGCTCGGCCTCCTCCATCCTCCGACCCATCTCCTCGGCTACCTCCTGCCAAGAGATAGTGTTCACCGCGGTGACATAGCACTCCCGTGCCACCTTTGGGTCCCCCCTGACTCTGACCTGGATCCCCTCAGCGTTGAACTTTAAGCATTGATGGAAAGACGAGGGGACGCAGCGGAAGGCGCTGATAAGGGGCCTCCCGAAGATTGCGCTGTAGCTGCTGGGGGCGTCCACAATGACGAACTTGCAGTTTAGGGACTGCCCCACCAGGGTGACATGGAGGCCAACCCCTCCCTCTACTTCCTTCCTTTCTCCCGAGAACCCGAACAAGGGCCCGTCCGAGGCCAACACCCTCTTAGCCTCCACCTTCATCGCGTCAAACGCCTTTTTGAAGACGACGTTGACGGAGCTCCCATTGTCCACGAGGATCCGAGAGACAGTGAAATTCTCGATGGCGGCCTTGATGACCAGCGCATCACAGAACAGATTCTCGTGGTCTGGCATATCACTTCTGGAGAAGGTGATCCTCTCCTCCGGTGGCGGGGTTTGGGATGTGGAGGCGACGCTCCGCCGGTACATGGTGTGGAGGCTTGTCTTGCGGGAAGCCTCGATCCTCACTCCCCCGTGGATCACTCCGATCCCTCCTCGGGTCCCGACATCAACCCGGTCCTCGCAACGATCCTCCTCCGCCTGAGGCAGGACCTCCTCGATTCTCACTTCTTGTCGCGCCTCCTGCTGTTGCTGCTGCCGCTCCCTATTCCCTCTCATCTCCAAGAATTCCGGGCACGTGGCTGTTGCGTGCCCCTCTTCCTGATGGAAGTCGCAATAGGGCAGCTCCACCCTGAACTCCCTTCTCCTCCTCCTCATGATCCCCCTCCTTGCTCCCAAAGCTATGACCATGACCTCCTCCTGATCGGGGAGCCGGGGCCTCTGACCCTGCCTCCAGCCCAGTGGGTGGAACTGGTCCTGCCTCCCCTGATAGTGACCCCTTCCAAAGTACCCTCTCTGTGGCCCCTGCCCCTGCCACTTTGGTCTCCAGCCCAGCCGACGGTCGGGCTCCTGACGCCCCCACCCCGGCTGCTGCCCTTGGAGCTGCCTCTGCTCCCTCTGCCTGGGCTCCCCTCTTCTCTCCTCCTGCGCTCTTCCTCCCTTCGACTCCTTCTCTTCCTTTGTGGCCCACCTGGCCAGTTTCCTTGCAAATTCCGGGTTCGACGCCTCCCCGTCGACTTCTCTCGCCGCCCTCTCCATCAATTCTTCGTAGGAGAGGGGGGGAACTCTCTTCAGCTCCATTCGGAAGAAACCCTACTGCAGGCTCAGGGTGAAAGCCATCATCAGACTATGGTCCGGCATCTCCTGGACCTGGGTAACCTCCTCCTGAAATCGATCCACATAGCTCCCCAACGTCTCGTTCACTCCTTGCTTAATGTGGAACAAGGACTCAGACTCCTTCTTCCTCTTCTTCGAAGTAGTGAACCTCAGCATGAATCCTCGGTGCAGGTCCTCAAAACAGTAGATGGAGTTGGCCGGGAGCTGGTGGAACCACTCCCTTGCCTTCTCTCGGAGGGTGATGACGAAGAGACGACACTTGAATCCGTCCGACATCTGACGGATGGAGACCACGTCTTCGAACCATTGGACGTGCTGAACCGGGTCTCCCTTCCCGGTGTAGTAGGACATCTCGGGCTCCCTGAACCCGTCTGGTACTGGTGCTGAGGAGACCAGCTCGCTGAAAGGGCTGCCCCCCCACCTGGCGGGCCGGCGAGTCTCGCGGGCCCAGCTCGCCGAACCTGCCTCGGCTTGCCGAGCCGGGGAAAAGCTCGCGCCCCGAGAGCTCGCCCCCTCGGCCATCCTCAACCACTTCCTTCCCAGCTCGCCTACCGGGAGCGTCCTCGCCCAAGGAGGGGGCGGCCGCGATCTGGATTGCCGGAGTCGAGCACTCAGCCCGCGTGCCGAGTGCGAACTTGACCAGAGTCAGCACCTCATTCCTGAAGTCTTCAAACATTCCCACCGTTTCAAGAGGGGGGGGGGGGGGGGGGGCGGCGAGTCCTGCCTGTCAGATCCTTGACCTCCCGTCATTAAGCTCGCCGAAGCTTTTCTGCACTGACCACTGACCACGCTCACCGCACCAAGATGTTGAAACAGGAATCCGACCTCTTGTGGAGTTCGGCCCTTGGGGAAGGGGTGGTCTCGCGCCTACTTTGCTCCTGCAAGGAAAACAACGAAGAAGACAAGAAGAAACAGACTCAAGGGCTCGGCAGGGAGGTCCCACCACAAATCCGGAAGATCTCTGAGCGCTTCCCCTCCTTAGCCAGAAGCCGAGCTAAGGCACCCTCAGAGAACACTTGAAAACGAGAGTAAGGGGGCACTTAAAGCGTGCCCTCTGAAGTACCCCTTGGGTCTTATTTATAGTTTTTGGAATCTGAACTGCCAATAATCAAAAGAACTGACCTGAAAATACCAAAAAGCCCTTGGTTGGGTCTGCCAACAGCCAAACTCCGCTGTTCTAAGTAGCTATGCGCAGTCTAACCTAGTCTGCCAATAGCGTGGCTCCGCCGTTCTGAGGGGCTATTCACACCCCTGGGGAGTTAGCTCGCCTCCAATCCTCCTCCGCGGGATGCGGGCACGACCTGGCTCCAGCTGCCCGCCTATTCTCCCTGGGCGAGCGCGAGCCGGACCGTCGCGACCTGCCTGTCTTCTGCCAGGGCGGACCGGCGGCTAGGTCGCGTGTGGGGGCTGGCCGGCGGCCACCGCGACCCCCCGATCGGCTCGCTAGTCGCGGGTCGCCAAACCCATCCGCTTTGGCCAGTGATTCTCCGCGCGACCCGCTCGCTCGCCTCGCACGGCTCACTCGCCTAAAATGGGCGGGAGCGGGCCAACCCTCCTATCGTATATCCGTTTTGCCACTTGGGTGTGGGTCGCGGGGCTAGGTCTGCTCGACCTCCCTGGAGGGACCCGCTCGCCAGACACGGGGTTGTACATCCCCCTTTATGACTTCTCTCTCAATGTGATCGCTAAGATCATCTTTCTGAAACCTTATCTGTGCATTCAGATAGTTTACTCCATCTTTATAAAAAGGTTTAAACCTTTGGAGCTTGTCAGTGATAGCTTTTTGAGAGTCTTCTATAGCAGTTTTAACAGCAGTTAGGCTCTCTTGCAATTGCTTGTCAAAAGCAGCCTTGGCAGTAGCACTTGCTGTAGTCTGATCAGTAGCTATATTCTTCATTTCAGTTACTATTGCATTATGTGAAGCAGTCAAATTATCATTCATTCTGATCTGGTTCTCCAGGACATAGCCTTGTTTCACTTCTAGCTCATCAAGTTTTGTCTTTATTTTCTCTTGATGAGTGACCAGATAGACTACTCCATTTCCTCATTTATGAAAGCAGTCAGTCATTTCCTTCTTGTTAAGATTCACTTCAAATCTAATAGATTTGATGTCTTGTGCAAGATCAAACTGCAGTGACTTATGCCCTTCATCCACATATTTTTCCAGAGCTTGCCTTTGCTCATCAAGCTTAATCTGTAAAGCCACCATCAATGAACTATAGTAAGTAGATGGGGCAGGCTGTGGTGCAATTGTTTGTAAAGCCTTTTTGTAAGTCTGGCTTCTTCTTTTGAAGACCTAAAACTTCCTCTTCTTGGCTCTAACAGCCTCTTCATCTTCAGAAGCAGATGTGCTAGCTATATCTACTCTTTCCTTTGGGCTAGGAGATAAATCCTTCTTAGGTAACTCCTCAGCATTCTGTTGCATCTCAGGTTCTTGTCTTGCTGTCTCTTCTTGAGACCTAACTTGCTCCCCCTGAAGATCTACCTGCCCCCCCCCCCCCTCAACAGCTGCTTTTTCCACTTCAAAGTCAGTCTGTATTAAGTCTGGGAACAGCTCTTCCAGTGTAAACTCTTGTTGAGGTTGACTTGGTGAATCTCTTTGCTCAGGAGCATCTAATACTTCTTTATCAGCTACAGATGTGTCCTCCATGACAACATCCTGAGGTTGACTAAGAATCTGAGCTTGCTGATTAACATCAGATAATGTGTCAGTCATAACTTCATTCTCAATAGGGAAATCTAATTGATTGATTTCAGTTATTACCTCAAGTATAGTTTGGGTAGCCCTTTCACTCTCTAAGGGAGTTGGCTCTTCCACAAGTAAAGGCTCCCCCTGGAGTGGATCCAGGTGAATTGGGCTAGCTGGTGGTAGCTCCCCCTGCCTTGGTGCATCTTCTTGTCCTGCTGGAGACTTGCCAGCATTTCCAGTTTCTTCATCATCTGGAGTGAACACTACTTGCTCTTCAGAGCTGCTGGAGGATTCTTGAGTCACAGTGGCTGTTTTCTTCTTCTTCTTCTGGGGTGTGTCCTTTACTGGAGATGGCAGTTCTTTGGTCAGTACTCTATCCCACCTAGAGAAGATTCTCATATCCATCTTTCTCATGTGGTTAATCTTTGAACCTACAGTTTGGTTCATTACCTCAGGTATACTGTCAGCTAGGTAAAGACTTAGTATTCTACCCAGATTTGACTTCTTCATACTTTCTTTAATTTTATCAAACATAATTGTAGACCAGTCAGTATTTAGTTTGAAGATTAACCTTGTCATCAAACTGAACATATAAGCTGAGATTCTGTCATGGCCTCCAGGCTTGCTCAGGATGACTTTGCCCACTATCTCAGATAAGAACTTGCCCTGCATGTTCATTCCTTTTCTGTTGAATACAAATCCTATCTTCAGGTTAGAATCAAGTCCACACCATATTAGTGCCTCCCTTGTCTTAGAAGCAGACACATCTTCCTCTTCCTTTGTCCTTGGTAGTTGAAGAACTTTTCTTAGACTTTTAGGAGAGACCTTCACCTTTGCCCCATGAACTATGGACTTAATCTTGAGTCCTGATTCATCTAGAGTTGTTTCATTTAGAAATTGGAGGACTTCCTTCTTCCATATCTTGATCGGTTCTGATACAAGAAATTCTAACCCAGTTTCAACAATTAGGGTTATCATGCCTTTGATCTCGGGTTCCGCGTCATCAAATGCGTGTCGCACGAGTTCATATCCTTCATTAACATTCCCTTCTAGCTTGGGCGACATTAGGGTTTGAAGAAATTTGAATTTAGAGAAGAGAGATGTCGACACACAAGTTTGGTCTCGAAACTTTGGTGAGCATGACGACAAACAATGACGAAAACCTATTTATACCTTTCTATAATCGAAGATGAAAGGGCGCGTCAAAATATTTAAATTGTGTCGACACTGTGGAAAAGTGTCGACACTTACTGCGAATGTCTCAACAACAATGTGTCGACACAAGTATAGTCGACAGAATATATGGACTAGCATTCTCCCTTAAAGAAGATCAAACATTATGTTATGCTTGGCTTGAGGTCTCAGAATACCCAATTGTGGGGAGTAATCAAAAAGAGCACAAGCTGTTGTAAAGAATCTCAACCATCTTTCACAAGACAAGACCTCCTACGTGCATAGGATAGAGAATCCCAAAATCTCTTGCATGTTGTTGATCCTTTTTAGCAAGTACGACAAGCAAATTTTGAGGATGCATTTGATAGATTGAGTAACGAAACCCCAATGGTGTATCTGAAATTCTGAACTCGATATTGTAAGTATTTCTTTAGATTTTAAATATTAAATCCATTAATTAATATGTTATTAAAAAAATTTATTTTTTTGTAGATCAATCAAGCAAAAATTTTGTATGGTGATGATCCAAAAGAGAAGAAAGGCTTTTTGTTTGATCATGTTTGGTATATTTTGAAAAATACAGAGAGATGGATAGATACATCTCGGTCTACAAAAAGTATGAACTCTCAGAATATTGATATGTCACCGACTTTAAATTCTAACTCTCCCAGCCAACGAAGAAGTATAGACTTAAATACAGACAACAATGAAATGAATTTTGGTAGTACTGGTGAAAAAGAATCTCCAATCTCTACTTCCATTAATCAACCTACTAGAAGAAAATAAGAAAAAGAGGGGAGAAGAAAATTGAGTGGCAAGAGTTTTGATATTGAGTCTCACACTAAAAAAATGAAGAAATCTTATAGGTTTTAAAGAGAGGGCAAAAACAACGAGTCAATGATATGTCCTCTATCAAAGAGCTCATGAAGTTAAATTTAAAAAATGAAATGAGAAGACTAGAGTTTCAGAGCGCTAAACAAGATCACGATATCATGATGCTAGATTTAGATAACATCAAAGGAACTCTAGAGCGGCAGTATTTTCGAGCAAAAAATAAGCAATTATGAATAAAAACATTATAAAATACTATTTGGAGAATCTTCATCACTCGAAAAAACTAAATACGGAGGAGACATATATGAAGGTAGTGGTTATGTAGGAAGCCAAAATGAAGGAGACTCATATAGAGGACTTCAATTTGGAGGGCCACAATTTGGAGGACCTCCAATAGGAAGAAGTCAGTACCGAAAAAGCTAGTACTGAGAAAGCCAATAACGAGAAAGCCAGTACGGCGGAAGCCAATTTGGAGGACCTTAGTTCGGAGAAGACAAGCACGACAAAAGCCAGTATTGAGGAAGTGACTATGACTATGTCATTTCAGAATTTTAGTTTTAATTCCAGATGTAATATATTTCTTTGAATTACGTAATGCATATTTTATTTTAGTTATGTAACTCTAATGTTTTAATTATGTAATGTTTATTTTTATTTTGAATTATTAAAAAAATTGTAATGCAAAAATAATAATAATTTATAAATAAATATAAATCTATACTATATTTTAAAAAAATATTCATACCTATAAATAGCGTAAGTTCAAAAATACACCAAAAAATATAGACAATCCAATCTTGGTTGATAAAACACTGAATGTCAGGCTTTTTTGCTTAGCCAGGTGTCGGGCTCATGCTAGCCCGACGCACGGGCTTGGCCCGGCCCGACCCGGACAACCAACAAAAATGGGCGCCCGAAAAGGGCTCCAAGCCCGGCCTTGGTCCGGGCCGGGCCTTTCCCGGGCTGGTCCTAGCCAGGCTTTTGCCGGGCCGGGCTCGGATGGGCTTTTCGGGCTCGGACTATTTGTCCACGACTAATCTAGTACCAAACGTTTTTAAATAAGCGATTGTTAACCGCAACCCGTTATTGGCTAGTCGCACCCCCAAATCTTCAAATTCTTCGCGCTTTTTTGAAATACGCTCTGTACATGCAATTTCAGGAAAAGTGCTCAACACGAAAGTTGTAGATCTGGGCATTTTTCCTGAAATTGCATGTACAAGACGTATTTCTAAAAAACACAAAATCTGGGCATATTTCCGAAGCACGCGTTGTACATGTATTTTAGGAAAAATGCTCAACACGAAAGTTGTAGATCTCGATAAGATCTACAAATTTCATGGTGAGTACTTTTTCTAAAATTACATGTACACAATATATTTCAAAAAAAGCACGAAAAATTATGAGATTTTAGAATGCATTGCAGCTAACAATCGCCTATAAATACAGTTTTCCCCAAACCCTAAACCCGCAGAACCACCTGAAATCCCGCAGGCCATTCTCCGTCTCGCTCACGAAGCCCTTATTCTTCCCGACTCTCTGCAAGACTTCTCTTTGTCACTCTCTGCAAGACTTCTCTTTGTCGCGCACTCCCTCCAACCGGTGCCGCAAACCTCTTGAGGAGTGATCCTGACGCCGGCGACCTCCACAGCCAACCTTCCCGCAGCCGACGACCTCTACGGCCGGCCGTTTTCTTTACGCCAGTCGCCGCACAGGAGGATGTTTTCTTTCTGCCAATCTTCGCTCACGAGAAAGCCACCCAGAATCGCTGTGAGAACACCTTATTCTCTCCCTCGATCTCTTATTTTTTTCACAGATTTCCATTTCGATTTCGCTGTTGATTTCGTACTTGATTACGTTTTTGATTTCAATGTTGATTATCGTTGTTGATTTCATTCTTGATTACTTTATCGATTTCAATGTTGATTTCGTTTAAGCGATCTACGGATTTAGATCTACGGATTTAGATATACGGATTTAGATATACGGATTTAGATCTACGGATTTAGATATACGGATTTAGATATACGGATTTAGATCTACGGATTTAGATATACGGATTTAGATCTACGGATTTAGATCTACGGATTTAGATCTACGGATTTAGATCTACGGATTTAGATCTACGGATTTAGATCTAGGGATTTAGATCTAGGGATTCAGATCTATACGGATTTAGATCTAGGGATTTGACATATACGGATTTAGATCTAGGAATGATTGATTTAAGTTATCTAAGTGATGGGATTCAGATCTAGGGATTGCCATATACTGATTTAGATCTAGGGATGTTTGATATAAGTTATCTAAGTGAATATTCGCTGTTAACCCAGAAATCAGCGATCCTTCCCAAGGTATCCAGCTCGCTAGTCGCGGCCTGCTCCGGGTTCTCCCTGGAGGTCACGACGTCCAAGGATGGGTGGACATGCTTCTCTGCCCGCTCAGGCTGCACGGGTTGGGCGATCTCAGCGGTCTGACCACCCAGGTCGCGCAACGTTCCCTTGTTCGGCAGGGGGCACGGACTACTTCAGTCCGCCCCTGCAGGCCGAGCGCCTTATCAACTAACCGCCCCAAGCTCTCCAACCCGACAGGTGACGACCAACTTTGGCGGACTCGGAAACCTATCCGCCCAGACCGGCAATAAGACGTTCTCTTTGCAGTAGTTAGTCTCCTTCAGCCCGCTCCTGCAGGTCGCACATCAAACAGACCAGACCTCCACATCGTCAAAAGGCCTGCCTCCAGGCAGCCCACCATCAGTAGCGCCGACTACCCGCTAGCTCGCCGAAGAGCAAGAATGGCGACCTGCCCCCAGGCCGCCATCAACACCCTGTTCCACTTCGCCAGCATGCGCGACCTGCTAGGTCGCCAAGCCCAGACCGCCCAGCAGGGGCGGCAAACCGTTCCATTCAACAGGCGGCGGACTTCAGCAGACGGCGCGACCTGCTTCTTCAGTCCGCCAGGTCGCCCAGTCAATCACCGCTGACAGCTCGCGGATTCCAACTCTTCTCTGCTGCGGGCTGGGCGGACTCGCCCTTCAGTCCGCAGATTTCAATGAACCCCGACTCTAGCTTCTTAGTAGCTGGCGGCCTCGCCTCTACTCAGCAACAGAGGCGGATTCAGCCTATCCCCCGCGGACACGGCGGATTCGCTATGTAGCCCGCCGTTCAACATCAGCATCCCGGCACCCGCTTCTTCCCAGCATCGGGTGGATAACCTCCTCAGCCCGCACAACTTGACGCGGGCTCGCTCAGCACAGCAGGGGCGGACTCTTCCTAGTCCGCCAAACAGCAGAACCAGCTCCAGAAGCAAGTCCCAGACTGCGCGGCCTGGCGCGGACTCGGCGGACTTCGCTCTCTATTCGCGCAAGTTACCGTCTCACCGGGGGTAACGTCACCGAAAGCCGTTACCTCCTCGGGCCTATAAATAGCCCCCCATACCTCTCATTGGGGGCATGCTGACATCGCCTCACGCTCGAGAACATCCGACGACAAGCTCAAGGCGTCAACCCTGCGGACTCCCTTTCTCAGTCTGCACACCCTCTTCAGCTAACCGTGCGGCCTGCCGGCCTGACTCCTCAGTCCGCGCGGCCTCCTTTCTGGCACTTTCTTTCTTTAGCCGTCAGCTTCCCCAAATGTACCATTTATTTGCTTTCCATGTAAATGTGTAACTCAATTTGTAATACTCAACATTAATCAAAGGAAAGCCCGTCACAAGAGTGACATTTAAGCCGCGGCGGGCGAAGTCTGCTGTTGCCGCTGCTAGCGGCCCTTTCTTCTCCTCAGCTCAACTCTCTCGGCATCAACCTGCAAGCACAACCGTCAGAGTAACCGTCTGCTCGACAGCTCCTGATCAACCTTCCCAACCAACTTTGCACTCGGATGAACACCATTCTCTCCTATATCCCCGCAACTCTTGAACAAGTGTTTGCTCCACTCTCGAGCACTCAGAAGCTTTCTCCTCACCTCTATCCCCGTAACCATCAACCTCTTCACCTCATCACCTTGCCCGTGAGACCGAACACACCCCGTTAGCTGTTGGTGCCCGCGACGACTCTCTACTCCTCATCCGTTTTCGCGCATCAACACTCGCAACTCCTTAACTCCGTTTTCCAGTTCATTAATGATAAAGCAGAAGAAGAACCTGCATAGTATATGTATCATTTGAGTTTAGAACGGAGAAGTGAATTGGAATTTTAATATTGGATCTTCCTCTGATATTGGATCTTCCGCTGATAATTTCACTTTCAACTTCATTACTTATTTTATATTTCATTCCAGGTTTTAATTTTAGTTTTTGATATTATTTCTGATTTTAGATCCGTATTTCCCCCGTTTTTTAAAATCTTTCAGTTTTGATTTAGTTTTTGATTTCGGCCTTTTTGTTTTCTATTTAGATTTAGGGTTTCCCCATTTTAATTACTACTTCCTTATTCAGACCTGCATTTAAAAGTCAAGGTTTAACAATCCATCTTAAATTTCTGCTTAGGATTTAGGGTCCTTCAATTTTCACTTTGATTTACATTTCGTTTTATATTTTGTCTCTGATTGTTAAAAAATAATCTGTTCAGGTATTTGTTTTTCTCAAGTGCTTTTTAAAAAATGTTAGAAATTGTAAGAGAAATCCTGAACCTGAAATCATAGTCGACAAAACATAAATCCCAAACAAAATCAAAATCATGTAAGATAAATACGTACTTAATTTTGCACCTATGTTTAAAGTTTTGCAACTACAGATTTTGGATCAGTCTATTAAAATATATAGTTGTTTTGTTGTTATAGATTTTGCATGTCTATTAAAATCTATGTTTTTTTGTTCTTAGAGTTTCATGCTCTTTCTGCATTTGATATCGACTACAGGAACTTACCTATTCATTTATTTTTCCTTCCAACAAGTTCACATATGAGCTATATTTCGACAACGAATTTGGAATTTAAGAGTCTCTCGGGCTTTACGGTAAGCTATCCCTTGCCCTCTCTCTCTTTCCCATTTCATGCTCTCTGCCATGAATATTATTAAACTTTTAAACTTCTAAATTGCAATTTCGACCAGTGCAGGCTCTTCTATGATCCGAGTCATCGCATAATCTTGAGAATTTCCAAAACTGCGGTGCCTCGGCTTCTTCGGCTTTCCCTGCGCCATCACCGTCAATAATACTACTCGAGTTAGTACTTTGAGGTATTTTGAAACAAAAAAACACAAGGAAATCTGAAATAAAGTCTACAGCGCAATCTAAAACTGTGTGTTTCTTTAATGAATTGCTTTGAAAGAAATTCTACAGCGCAATCTAAAATTGTGTATTTCTTTAATGAATTGCTTTGGGAATTAATACTGCTCTGCACACACAGTGATGATATTTTAGCTTGGTTGAAATCATCCACATTTAGGCATGATTGAAATGTTTTCTGAATTATTGCAAGTGTAGTTTACTAAAATTAAGTTTCGTTGACCTAATCCTAAGTGAATTCTTTCACATCTTCAATTTTTATTTCAGATAAGGCATCCACATTTAGGCATAATTGAATAGATTTCTGAATCCCTCCACATCTTCAAATATTATTATGATGTTTGTCATCATCTTCTTTTGTTTGGCAACATGGACAACCATAGGAATTCTATTATCATTTATATTTATGGATTTTGAATCTTTAAAGCTGCTTTTGATTTTATCATGAAATTATGATGTTTGTTATCATCTTCTTATGCTTGGTGGGTAAAAGTTCTTCTCAATGTTACCTTCCAACCTTTCATGTTGTTCCCATAGATGTTGGATTCAGTTCATTATATTCGAAATATGAATGCAAGAGGAATTTTGTTTTGTAAGCTGGAATGCATGGTATTACAACAACTTCTATACTATATTAAAAAGAAATACTCAGACTTGCAAATAGCGTGAGTTCAAAAATACACAAAAAATATTGGCCATCCAATCTTGATTGATAAAACTCTGAACGTCCGATCTAATACCAAAACTTTATAAATATAGTTTTCCCCTAACCCTAAACCCGCAAAACCCCGTGAAATCCAACATGCCATTCTTCGTCCCGCTCACGAAGCCCTTCTTCTTCCCGACTCTGCAAGACCTCTCTGTCGCGCACTTCCTCCTACTGGTGCCGCAAACCTCTTGAGGAGTGATCCTGATGCCGGCAACCTCTGCAGCCAACCTTCCCGCAGCCGACGACCTCTATGGCCGACTGTTTTCTTTACACCAGTCGCCGCACAGGAGGTTGTTTTCTTTCCGCCAATCTTCGCTGAGGAGAAAGCCACCTAGAATCGCTGTGAGAACACCTTCTTTAAGACATACAACAACGAATTAAAAACCGTTCGTTACTTATATGTTGACTTTGCAAAACATTATAGGTGGCTAACACCTTCACAAAAATGGATAAGAAGAGTTTAAAATAGAACAGTAGTAGGACGTATGTACACTGTATCGCCAACCGAGGGTGAGCGCTTCTATTTACGTCTTCTGCTTAATCATATTCTAGTGCCAATATCGTTTAATTACATATATACTGTTCATGGTATTTGTTACATCACTTTTAAGGAAGCTGCTGAGAAACGAGGTCTACTTGAAGAAGACAATAACATCAGAGAATGCCTAGAGGTAGCCAGAAATTCCAGAATGTCAGCGGCACTGTAGAGATTATTTGCAACAATTTTATTGTATTGTCAATCGACTGGGGTAAGAACCCTACGAGATGAAAATCATGCTGCAATGTTCGAAGATTACGGTAGCACAAACACTGTAAGTAGTGATTTCTTAATAAACAAATTACTGAGTGAGTTAAACAATATCTTTAAGCAATATAACAAAAGAACAAAAGATTTTGACTTACCAAGGTTAAGCGAGCGCATACAATACTCAGTAGACTTGTTGGGATTAATCTATAATGAATTATCAATTTCAATATCGACAATGGATCTAAATTCAACATCGTTACTAAATCATGAGAAACAAATAGTGTACAACACTATATGCACTTGCATAAGCGAAGGAAATGAAAGTATTTTCTTTGTTGACGGTCCTGGTGGAACTGATAAAACATTCCTCTATCGATCTATACTAGCAACTTTTCGCAACGAAGGGCGTATTGTAATAACAACTGCAACATCTGGAATAACAATAAATTTACTCCCAGGCGACTGCACAACTCACTCTAGGTTCAAATACCTATAAAACTAGAGAATGTACTAAATTGCGGCATTAGTAAATAGTCTGTTCTGCGAAAATTTGTTTAACTTTCATCCAAAATGATTTGGGACGAGTCACCCATGACCAACAGGAAAACATTCGAAATTCTAGACCGTACATTGTAAGATGTATTATAAATAAACAAGCCTTTTGGTGGGAAGGTTTTTATCCTGGGAGGAGATTTCAGGCAGGTGATTGGAAATAATTCGCTCAAGCATCGTTGAGTCTTACTTATGGCCAGGTGTCAAATTACTTTAATTAAAAGAAAATATGAGGGCACGCAATGACATCGAATTTGCAGATTTCTTGCTACGGGTCGAAAATGAGGTGGAGCCAACTATAAAAAATGACATGATTCGCTTTCTCGACTCAATTGTTATGCCTTGGGAAGGAAAGCAATCAATCGATGATTTAATAAATTTTGTTTTTTCAAATATACAAACTTATGATGTCAACAATACCGATGCTAAGTATATGAAGACGAGCTCTAATCACTCCATTAAATGAAAATGTTAACAAGTTGAACGAAAAATGCATGGAAATATTCCCGGGGGATAACACAACTTACTATTCTTTCAACTCAGTTTCAAATGATGACCATAACTTATATCTCTCAGAATTTTTAAACTCTATTAATCCATGTAATCTACTAACACACAAGCTAACACTGAAGCAGGGCTATCCAATTATATTTCTCCGAAATATAGATCCCAAAATTGGATTATGCAATGACACAAGGCTAATTTGTCTCAGATTTGAAAGAAATATCATTGAAGCAACTATATTGGTAGGGTATTTCAAGGCACGCAAATTTTCATTACACGCATACCGTTAAAAAGTGCAGAAGATTACAAAATGTCATTCGAACTAACGAGAAAATAATTTTTGTCAGATTGAGTTTCACATTAACAATTAACAAGTCTCAGGACCCGACAATTGTAAATGTCGAAATTTATCTTCCAAATCACGTCTTTAGTCATGAACAATTGTATGTTGCTTTATCAAAAGGGGTTTCAGCGCAATCCACAAGAGTTTTGGTCAAAAACTATGCTATCGAAGGTCATGCGGGTGTATACACAAAAATGCGATCTTCAAGGAGATTTTTGATCGGGTCGACCCGACGACAACGATATGGTATGACATCGACTACAACAAAACAACTGTTTGGTTCACGATGGAGCAACAAAGATAAGTCTCCAAACACCGGTTAAGCACCTCCAATTTCCTGTCTGACTGCGTGTGATAAGCTGTACTCATACTTAAGCGATTGCCCCGTAGGCGAAAAAGAGATGTCCAAAAGCTGCTGTGGAAGAGAGGATTACAGTCGCTCACGATGAAGCATCAGAATCCATGGGGGCGCACGATCTCAGCGATGAAACTATCAGCCATGGTTGCGGACATGTATGGGTGGGGGGGGGGAATGAAGTGTGCATACTTCGTATGGCTGGCTCGAATTTTGAAATTTATTATTATTATATTTATTTCGAGCCAGGAAACTTTCGGGTGAGATTCTGGTTAAACCGTGCAAATTTTGAAAAATGTTCAACATTAAAGTTGTAGATCTCGTTCTTGGGCCCTTGGCTACAAAATACATATATTATTTGCCTAATTCCGGCATGTATTGTGGGAGAACCAACTCAAGTTTTTTTAGGTTTAAAAAAGCTTAAGCTTATATATATTATTCTGTATGTATATATGTGTGTATATATATATATACATATATATATATATATATATGTGTGTGTGTATATATATATATATATATATATATATACATACATATATATATATATATATATATATATATATATATATATATGAGCCTCTAATGTAACGAAGCATGCTTAATTCATTTTCCTTAACATGGTATCAGAGCCAAAAATACTTTAGGGTTTCCGGATCCCGCACCTCTCGGCTACGTCCCGAGTCTCGCTCCAGATCCCGCACCGACTCCCGCTCGGACTCTGACTCCCCGCTCCGACCCCGATCCCTCTCCCGCTCCGGATCCGGCCCCAGACTCCCGCTCGAGATCCGACTCTCCGCTCCGACTCCATCCCCGATTCTTCTTCTTCTTCTAGGGACGCCAGATCCATGGGGTCTTGAATCTCTCGATGCCGACGATCCCTTCGTCTTCTTCCCTCTTTCTATGAGGGTGGTTCTCCTTCCCCATCCTTGGTGATTTTTTTTGGGTGCCTCCTCGATTTCTATTCGGGGTTTCCTTATGGCGGGCAGTGAGTCATCTACCACCATACCATGTCTTTCGGTTGTGTGGCCTCTTCTCCTATTACGGCTTCTGTTGGACCTTATCGCGTCCCCTCAGATCATGGCGCTCCTCAAATCACCACTATAAAATTGGATGATTCCAACTACCTCCCGTGTGCTCGTTCCTTCTCTCTTGCTCTCAAAAGCCGCCGGTTATTTGGCCATATCAATGGCACTGTGACTGCTCCTGCGTCTGAGTCTCCTGAGTGTCTTCAGTGGGAGTCTGACAACTCCCCGATGATGTCTTGGCTACTTAACTCCATGGCGGTGTCCATTTCTCGGAACTACCTGTTCTTGGATACTCAACGGATATCTGGAAGCGTGCAGAGATTACCTATTCTGGTCGCGGCAATACAACTCAGATCTACCAACTTCGTTGCCGACTGTTCCTCCTGCGACAGGGTGATCGTCCCCTCTCGGCCTACTACCCCGAGTTCACCCAATTTTATCAGGAATATGATCATTTTGATTCTTTGACCCCGGTGTCTCCTGAAGGCGAGGTGCTTGTTCGAGCACGAGAAGACCGCAATCACATCTTTGAGTTCCTTCACGGCTTACATCGGGACTTTGATCCGATCAGCATTCAGATTCTGGGCCGTTCTCCTCTACCTTCTCTTCTCGAGGTATACAACCTTGTCCAACAGGAATTAGATCGCTGTTTGACTCTGCTTCCAGGCTCTGATCCCGAGGGATCTACTCTTGTCTCTCTTTCTCAGCCTGGGGCTCGTCCTGCTCGTGACACTAGATTGCGGACTGTGGAGAAAGATCACCTAGTCTGTGATTATTGCAGGAAGGCCCGTGATACTAGAGATACCTGCTTCAAGCTTCATGGTTTTCCTCCTCGAGGCGGCCCAACCTCTCGTGTTGGCCGGGGAGGTGGGCGCTCCCAGCACAGGCTTCCTTTGCCCATATCAGCCCACTTGTCGGACTCTGGGGCGGACTCTAATGTACCTCATTTTCTGGATTCCATTACACCCCCCTGACTCTTTCAGCTGAAGAAATTCTGGCGTTCCGTCGGATGATGCTTGGACCTCCAGTGGAGCTGTTTGGTTCTGCCTCCTCTTCCTATGCTCATCAGGGACTTGCAGGTGCTCACTCGGCTTCCTCCCACCTCTCCTCTCAGTGGATCATTGATTCCGGGGTTACAGACTACATGATCAGATCATCCACAGGTTTTGTGTCTTACACACCTCTGTCGGGCAGGGACAAAGTGAGCATTGCTGATGGATCGCTATCTCTCATCTCTGGGAAATGATCAATTCCATGCTCTTCTCTTACCCTCTCCTCTGATCTTCATGTTCCTGCTTTCACCTGCAATCTCCTCTCTATTAGTCACCTGACAACCTCTATGAATTGTTCAACGACCTTTTTTCCTACCTCTTGTGTTTTTCAGGACCTGAAGACAGGGACGGTGATTGGCTCTGGTAGACTGTGCAATGGCTCTATGTGTTCGACCCCTCTGCTTCCACTTCGTCCAGCATCGCTCGGCCTCCCTTCGCTCTTCTTGTCACTCGTCCCTCTGAGTTGGATTCCTGACATTGTCAGCTAGGACATCCTCCTGTCGCTATTATAAAGTTGTTGCTTCCTGCTATGTATTCTACTTTGTTTGATGTTTTTCATTGTGATGTGTTTGAACTGGCTAAACATCATCGTAGTTCTCTTCCTCTTATGTCCCCCTGTAGCTCAGTTCCGTTTGCTGTTATTCATACTGATGATTGGGGTCCTAGTCCTGCTGTTTCTATTTCTGGTTGCTCGTGGTTTGTTTCTTTCATTGATTGTTACTCTCGTTGTACCTGAGTTTACTTAATGAAGCATAAGAGTGAGGTGTTCTCTATTTTTCAGCGCTTTCACAAGATGATCACAACCAATACGGTGCTCTCGTTAAAATATTACGTAGTGACAATGTTCGCGATATATTGACGCACGTCTTGACAAATACGTAAGTGACCTAGGTATCGTTCATCAAACCTCCTGTGTGTACACCCCAGCTCAGAATGGGGTGACTGAGCGTAAAAATCGACACCTCCTTGAGGTTGCTAGGTGTCTTCTCCTTCGGATGCAACTCCCAAAGTATTACTGGGGTGATGCTGTTCTCGCCGTGGCCTACCTCATCAATCGTCTCCCTACACGTCCTTCGGTTTCAGACCCCTCTCACCACCCTCGCGGTCCGTCCTACTACTCTCTCTCCCAGTGTCTTTGAATGTGTCTGTTTTGTCCACACCCAACCTAAGACCAAACTTGATCCAGGTGCCCTAAAGTGTGTGTTTATTGGCTACTCTCTTACCCAGAAAAGCTATCAGTGCTTCCACCCGGTTACCAAGCAGGTATTTGTTACTATGGATGTCACCTTCCGGGAATCTGAAGCTTATTATGGGAACTCTCTTTAGGGGGAGAGCACAACTACAGAAGTGAGTTCTCCTCCTTTTGTTCCTCTGCCTATTCCTCCATCTATGGTGCCACCTCCCGTTTCGGTCACCCCACTGTCATCTCCTATTCCTACTACTCCAGTTCCTCCGGTGCTTCCGCTGCCTCCGGTGCCGGTGCCTCCTCCTATTTTGCAGGTCTACACTCGACGTAAAAGGGGCACGAACACTCGAGCTCTTGCTATTCACCCCGTGTCATCAGCAAATCCATCGTCAGGTATTAACAAAGGTAGCTCTTCTTCTACTCTACATCCTCTTTCTCACTTTATGATTTATGATTCCGTCTCCTTCAAATGGAGCATTTGTCACCTCTTTGGCCTCCATTTCTATCTCTAGTTTTGGCAGGAAGCACTTGAGCATAGTGAGTGAAAGGCAACCATGCTGAAAGAAATGGGAGCGCTTGACAAGAACAATACTTGGGAGCTGGTCCAACTCTCCCAGGGAAAACTGTTGTGGGATGCAAGCGAGTTTTCTCTGTGAAGCAAAACTCCCAAGGGCTTGTGGAACGATACAAAGTCAGGTTAGCGGCGAGAGGATATACGCAGACAACAGACATTGATTATCGGGAGACATTCACACCAGTGGCCAAAATGAACTCCTTCAGGATCTTGCTTTCATGTGTATTGTGTAAAGGGTGGAGTCTTCTTCAGTTGGATTTGAAGAACGCATTTCTCCATGGTGAGCTTGAGTAGGAAGTCTACATGTCCTTACATCCTGGTGTTAGCCAAGAAGGATCGACAGGAAAAGTTTGCAGGTCAACGAAAGCTCTGTATGGCTTGAAGCAATCTCCACGTGCGTGGTTCGGGAGATTTCACCGGGCTATGATCTCTTTCGGGTACAAACAATGCAATGCTGAGCACACCTTATTTGTGAAACATAGTAAGGGTAAGGCGACTGCTCTCATTGTCTATGTGGATAATATAATAATAACCGATGATGATATCAAAGCGGTTGAACTTCTGAAATCCGGATTGTCTCAGGAATTTGAAGTGAAGGATCTTTGCCCCCTCGAGTATTTTCTGGGCATCGAGGTGGCTAGATCCAATCATGAGATCTTTATATCTCAAAGGAAGTATGTTCTAGACTTTCTTGAGACGACTGGAATGCTCGGGTGCGGACCAGCTGATACCTTAATTGAGGTCAATCACAAACTTGGAAGAAATGGAGGAGAAGTCGTCGATGATGTCCCTGACTTCCAACGTTTGGTGGGAAAGCTTATTTATCTCTCTCAAACTCGACCTGACATATCTTATGTTGTGGGGATCCTTAGCCAGTACATGCATTCTCCGAGATCACATCACCTGGATACTGCTCACAGGGATTTGCGGTATCTCAAATCCACTCATAGCAAGGGAATTTTGTTCTCACCTAATGAGGCATTGACTGTAGAGGTTTATACGGATGCGGACCGGGCAGGATCAGTTGATGATCGAAGGCTAACTTCAGGGTATTGTTCCCTTGTTGGGGATAATTTGGCAACCTGGAGAAGCAAGAAACATGTTGCCAGATCCAGCACAGAGACATAATTCCGTGTTATGGCACAAGGACTATGCGAAGGGTTGTGAATCCAGACGATCATGATGGACTTTGGCATGAAGTGTGACGGTCCAATTAGGATCTATTACGATAACAAATCTACGATCAGCATTGCCCACAATCCGGTGCAGTACGATCGCATCAAGCACGTGGAGATCGACAGACACTTCATCAAGGAAAATTTTGTTAGAGAGATTGTGAGCACCCCGTTTGCCCCATCAAATCAATAACTTGCAGTTGTGTTCACCAAAGGGCTAAGTCAGAACTCGTTTGACAAAATACTGAACAAGTTAGGCAAGTCAGACATTACACGTCCAACTTGAGGTGGAGTGTTGGAAAATGTTAGAATTGGAAGTTTTATATATTGTTATTGCCTTGTACACCTCTCTTTCTCTCTCTATATATCTATATATATATGAGAGCCTCTAATGTAATGAAGCATGCCTAATTCATTTTTCTCAACAAATTAATTAGTATTAATTAATTAATATTAATTAAGTCTTTTTATATTAATGCTATGTGGGCCCCCTTCTCTATTTAAGGAGGAGGTATGAGGAGTTTATCTGGATCTTTGGTTATTAAGGTTTGACTCTCTTTTGAGAGAGGGGCCCTAGGAGGAACTAGCCTCCTAGATCTTGGCCGGAGTTCGATACAGTTTGTATCCGTTTTCCCTTTTAATGCAAGCATGTCTTGTCCTTTGTTTGTAGATATATCAGTTATCTTCCGGTCTTCCTTCGGGTTGGATCCTAATTTGATGTTATCCATTTCTAAAGTCAATATTGGAAAAGATAGTGAAACCGTGCAACATCCTGAACATATCATCAAGCATCAGCATGGGAAAATGATACTTGATTGTGATTTTTAATGGTTCTACTGTCAATCCATTCTCCAAGTTCCATCTTTCTCAGAAGTGATGAGTGTCGGGACCCCATATGGGCTCATACTCTAACAAATATCTTCTTAATAGAGAATGCATACATCAAAAGAAATAGATGCTTACATGATGAAGGAATTCAAACTCATACACCATTGTATCCTCCATTTATATTTTTTTTGAGGATCTCATAGAGCTTTAGCAAATCGTGAGGGGGCAAACAATGTAACAATGAAGTAATGATTATATAAAAAAGTGAAGGTAATTTTAGTGAGCAACATAAATTTAAATCTAAACTAAATTTAAATTAATCAATTACTGCTTAATTTAGAGGTTTTGTTTATCGCAAGTAGTCATAAAATAGATGTTTGCAAAAATGAATATGAATCAATTTGCTGTAATGTTTTTACTACAATTTGTGATCAACTGAGAAAAACCACAAACGAACAACCCCTAAAAGGTGAAAAAGCTTGCTCGAGAAGAAAGTACAATCATCTACGAATCAATTTGATGTTCTTGGTTTGTTCAATAGAAATCAACACCGGAAGCAATTGTTAGCGAACTTAATGACTTAAATCCCCCATGTGATTTAAAAAGTAATCTTAATGATTCAAATGTACATGTAGTAATCTTAATGGTTCAAAATAACCAAGTGGTTATTTTCTATTCACTTTTCTTAGCTTTTATTTGCATATTATGTAAAACTGTGAAATAGATATTAAAAAAACTGTTTATGTTTTTTTGTTCGATTATTGTGAAGTTATTTTATGTTAGTTTTCTTGGGATTTCTTCCATGCTGCAATAGAGATACAATATGTTATATGTTACAAATGTCAAATATGTTATTGTCATTGTTACTAAATTCATTTTTTAAAATCTAGACTCATTCTTCTTTTCATGCAGATTTTTTTAATTAACATGAGTTATATCAATTCCTTATTTCAAATTCTCCCACCAAATTTAATTTGCCAAATATTCGTGAGACTTCCTGTTAAGTCAATGATCCTATCCAAATCTGTTTGCAAATTATGGTATTGTCTAATTTCACATAGAGACTTCAAACTTCTTCATTTTGAGATATATTCAAGAGAACTTGGTCTTTTATGTGAATTAAAAAATTTAACTAAAATGGCGTACTGTTACTATATTGTCAACATGTTTGGTGATTTTCATTGCTCTCCTTTAATTTCATGTCATTTCAAATGCGGGTATTACATTGTTGTTTAGGTCTTTTATTATGTGAAAATCTTGAATTAAAAACTCTTTGCATATGCAATTCGAGCATAAAAAATTTCAGCCAAACACCAAAAGCTATGGATATCTACACGATATTCCTTTGGGATTTCATTTCGGGGTTAGCTTTTCATCACTCTTTTCTGAACTTTAATGTAGTCATTATCGGATATAGCAAAGAACTACAACAATCTCCTCATGGTAGAGTTGCTCTTAAGTGGGCGATGTTTGATTCATTAACAAATAGTTGTACTACAGCTGCAGAACTTTCTTTTGAGGCTCTCTTAAGTTATTATAAACGTATAGCCGTATTTTGCAATCATTCATTGCATTTTCTTATGGACAAACCATCTATTGGTTCATTTGTGTGCACATGATTGTAAAAGTCAAGTGTGAAGAATAATTGAGTTGTCTGAGAAGTTGAGTTATATTGCTACTTATGAAAGAGAACTTCATCTTCTAAAGTCGGAAGAATCATTGTGTTTGGTATTTATGCAGGATAGACAAATAAGAATATGACATTTGAAGGACTATCACACATACAAGTGAATTTTAATTGATGTGTTGTCTATACCTGACGAATGTTTCTTTGATATTTATAAATATCATGTGTGTTGCAACAAGGAAAAGTTAATCTATGCAACAAAAAAAATATCCGGAAATACAAGTGGAAGACAAACTCATGGACAACGATACATAGAGATGAAGATGCTATCCTTGTGAAAGCACCGATATGCCACAAATTATTTCCTTTTTAGCACCTTGTTTTAAGTAAATATTTAATTATAATATCATTGAGAACTCAAGTTACCTTTGTTTCAATTTACATTTCACTGTTTCTTTGGAACAACTTTTTTTTTGAAATTGATTTCTTATTTTTAATGATCAATTTAGTAAAAGATGCAATGCAATTTATCTTTGATTTTATTCAATTTCTTAAGGATTTATCATAAGAATTGAATAAATCCTTAAAAAACTAAATACAAGCAAAGATAAATTGCATTGCATCTTTACTAAATTGATCATTAAAAAGAAGAAATCAATATCAAAAAGAAAAAAAAAGCTGTTCCAAAGTTCATGAACAAATACAATGAAATGTAAATTGAAACAAAGGTAACTTGAGTTCTCAATAATATTATACTTAAATAATTACTTAAAATAAGATGCTAAAAAAGGAAATAATATGTGGCATATCGGTGCTAGCACAAGGATAGCATCTTCATCTCTATGTATCCTCGTCCATGAGTTTGTCTTCCACTTGTATTCCCGGATAATTTTTTTTGCTGCATAGATTAACTTCTGCTTGTTGCAACACACATGATATTTATAAATATCAAAGAAACATTCGTCAGGTAGGGGCACCACATCAATTAAAATCCACTTAGATGTGTGATAGTCCTTCAAATGTCATATTCTTATTTGTTTATCCTGCATAAATACCAAACACAATGATTCTCCTGACTCTAGAAGATAAGATTCTCTTTCATAAGTAACAATATAACTCAACTCCTCAGACACCTCAATTATTCTCCACAGTTGACTTCTTCAATCATATGTGCACACAAAAGAACCAGTAGATGGTTTGCCCATAATAAAATGCAATAAATGATTGCAAAATATGGCTCTACGTTTATAGTAACTTAAGCGAGCCTCAAAACGAAGTTCTTCACCTGCAGTCCTGTAATAGTTGGACTACAGCTGAAGAACTTCCTTTTGAGGCTCGCGTAAGATACTATAAACGTAGAGCCGTATTTTGCAATCATTCATTTCATTTTCTTATGGACAAATCATCTACTGGTTCTTTTGTGTGCACATATGATTGAAGAAGTCAACTGTGGAGAAGAATTGAGGTGTCTGAGTAGTTGAGTTATATTGCTACTTATGAAAGAGGACCTTATATTCTAGAGTCAGAAGAATCATTGTATTTGGTATTTATGCAGGATAAACAAATAAGGATATGACATTTGAAGGACTATCACACATATAAGTGGATTTTAATTGATGTGGTGCCTCTACATGACGAATGTTTCTTTGATATATATAAATATCATGTGTGTTGCAACAAAGAGAAGTTAATCTATGCAGCAAAAGAAATTATCCGGGAATACAAGTGGAAGACAAACTCATGGACGAGGATACATAGAGATGAAGATGCTATCCTTGTGCTAGCACCGATATGCCACATATTATTTCCTTTTTTAACATCTTGTTTTAAGTAAATATTTAAGTATAATATCATTGAGAACTCAAGTTACCTTTGCAGTCATGTAATAGTTGGACTGCAGCTGAAGAACTTACTTTTGAGGCACGCTTAAGTTACTATAAACATAGAGCCGTATTTTGCAGTCATTCATTGCATTTTCTTATGGACAAACCATCTACTGGTTCTTTTGTGTGCACATATGATTGAAGAAGTCAACTGTGGAGAAGAATTGAGGTGTCTGAGGAGTTGAGTTATATTGCAACTTATGAAAGAGAACCTTATCTTCTAGAGTCAGAAGAATCATTGTGTTTGGTATTTATGCAGGATAAACAAATAAGAATATGACATTTGAAGGACTATCACACATCTAAGTGGATTTTAATTGATGTGGTGCCTCTACATGACGAATGTTTCTTTGATATATATAAATATCATGTGTGTTGCAACAAAGAGAAGTTAATCTATGCAGCAAAAGAAATTATCCGGGAATACAAGTGGAAGACAAACTCATGGACGAGGATACATATAGATGAAGATGCTATCCTTGTGCTAGCACCGATATGCCACATATTATTTCCTTTTTTAACATCTTGTTTTAAGTAAATATTTAAGTATAATATCATTGAGAACTCAAGTTACCTTTGTTTCAATTTACATTTCACTGTTTCTTTGGAACAACTTTTTTTTTGAAATTGATTTTTATTTTTAATGATCAATTTAGTAAAAGATGCAATGCAATTTATCTTTGCTTGCATTCAGTTTCTTAAGGATTTATCATAAGAACTGAATAAATTCTTAAAAAACTAAACAACAAAGATAAATTGCATTGTATCTTTACTAAATTGATCATTAAAATAAGAAATCAATTTCAAAAAGAAAAAAAGCTGTTCCAAAGTTCATGAATAAAAACAATGAAATGTAAATTGAAACAAAGGTAACTTGAGTTCTCAATGATATTATACTTAAATATTTACTTAAAACAAGGTGCTAAAAAAGGAAATAATATGTGACATATCGGTGCTAGCACAACGATAGCATCTTCATCTCTATGTATCCTTGTCCATGAGTTTGTCTTGCACTTGTATTCCCGGATAATTTCTTTTGCTGCATAGATTACCTTCTCCTTGTTGCAATACACATGATATTTATAAATATCAAAGAAACATTCGTCAGGTAGAGACACCACATCAATTAAAATCCACTTAGATGTGTGATAGTTCTTCAAATGTCATATTCTTATTTGTTTATCCTGCATAAATATCAAACACAATGATTCTTCTGACTCTAGAAGATAAGGTCCTCTTTCATAAGTAGCAATATAACTCAACTCCTCAGACACCTCAATTCTTCTCCACAGTTGACTTCTTCAATCATATGTGCACACAAAAGAACCAGTAGATGGTTTGTCCATAATAAAATGCAATAAATGATTGCAAAATATGGCTCTACGTTTATAGTAACTTAAGCGAGCCTCAAAACGAAGTTCTTCAGCTGCAGTCCTGTAATAGTTGGACTACAGCTGAAGAACTTCCTTTTGAGGCTCGCGTAAGATACTATAAACGTAGAGCCGTATTTTGGAATCATTCATTTCATTTTCTTATGGACAAATCATCTAATGGTTTTTTTGTGTGCACATATGATTGAAGAAGTCAACTGTGGAGAAGAATTGAGCTGTCTGAGTAGTTGAGTTATATTGCTACTTATGAAAGAGGACCTTATATTCTAGAGTCAGAAGAATCATTGTATTTGGTATTTATGCAGGATAAACAAATAAGGATATGACATTTGAAGGACTATCACACATCTAAGTAGATTTTAATTGATGTGGTGCCTCTACCCGACTAATGTTTCTTTGATATTTATAAATATCCCGTGTGTTGCAACAAGGAGAAGTTAATATATGCAGCAAAAAAAATTATCCCGAAATACAAGTGAAAGACAAACGCATGGACAACGATAAATAGAGATGAAGATGCTATCCTTGTGCTAGCATCGATATGCCACATATTATTTCATTTTTTAGCACCTTATTTTAAGTAAATATTTAAGTATAATATCATTGAGAACTCAAGTTACCTTTGTTTCAATTTAGATTTCATTGTTTTTGTTCATGAACTTTGTAACAGCTTTTTTTTCTTTTTGAAATTGATTTCTTATTTTTAATGATCAATTTAATAAAGATGCAATCAAGGTTTTGAGAACCGGACCGGAGATCGAACCGGTGAGTTCAAAGTTCAAGGTCCGACCGGTTGGACCGGTCGGACCGGGGTCGAACCGTTTGTCCATTATATATATATATATATATATATATATATTAGAAAATAAAAAAATAATATTATAATAAATATTTGCATATATATTTTTGTTAACACAACATTAAAAATTTGCCTATAAATTATTAATTTTTTATGACTATATTGTAATACAAATGAAAATGATGTAAAAATTATCACTATATTAGTATACTTTTAAAGCTCTGCTTGACACAACATTTTTTCGCTATTGAGTTCAGACAAAAACACCACCGTAATAAAAATGGATGTTTGACAAGACAATAGTTAAAATCACAATCAAAATAAAAAAAAACAAAACTAATATTGACTTTTAAACATATAAGTTGATGAAGTTTCTTAGATAAGATAAGTGATAAAAAAATGACATTTCATAACCAGCGCGTTTATGATTTATGACTGCCATCGTCGTGCCAAAGAGAGCCTAAATATATTGTTCACTTTAATTTTTAAAAGATAATTTAATAATTTATTATAATAATATATGTAGGAAATATTTATTTTATATTTATGTAGTTTTATTTTATGAATGCATTAATATTTATATTAATATAATAATATACAATTTTTAACAGCAAGAATCAATTGGTCCAGTGGTTCGCTTATTCCTTCATTCGGAAGTGGCCTGGGTTTGAACCCCCAGAGTTTCGAAAATTCAATGTTTAAATTTTTGGGCTTTGGCCCGCCCGATTACCCTGAGACCCGCCCGGTTCCCGGCCCGCCGGTCCGCCCGCCCGGTTCCGCGGTTCCCAGGCGGTCCGCAGATGGAGGCGGTTTCTTACCTGGACCGGACCGGCTGTGTGTCCGGTCCGCGGTTCAACCGGTCGGACCGGCCGGTTTTTTAATTGATTTCTTATTTTTAATGATCAATTTAGTAAAAGATGCAATGCAATTTATTTTTGCTTTTATTCAATTTCTTAAGGATTTATCATAAGAATTGAATAAATCCTTTAAAAACTAAATACAAGCAAAATAAATTGCATTGCATCTTTACTAAATTGATCATTAAAAATAAGAAATCAATATCAAAAAGAAAAAAAAGCTGTTCCAAAGTTCATGAACAAATACAATGAAATGTAAATTGAAACAAAGATAACTTGAGTTCTCAATGATATTATACTTAAATATTTACTTAAAATAAGGTGCTAAAAAAGGAAATAATATGTGGCATATTGGTGCTAGCACAAGGATAACATCTTCATCTCTATGTATCCTCGTCCATGAGTTTGTCTTCCACTTGTATTCCCGGATAATTTTTTTTGCTGCATAGATTAACTTCTCCTTGTTGCAACACACATGATATTTATAAATATAAAAAAAACATTCGTCAGGTAGAGGCACCACATCAATTAAAATCCACTTAGATGTGTGATAGTCCTTCAAATGTCATATTCTTATTTGTTTATCCTGCATAAATACCAAACACAATGATTCTTCTGACTCTAGAAGATAAGGTTCTCTTTCATAAGTAGCAATGTAACTAAACTACTCAGACACCTCAATTGTTCTCCACAATTGACTTCTTCAATCATATGTGCACACAAAAGAACCAGTAGATGGTTTGTCCATAAGAAAATGCAATGAATGATTGCAAAATACGGCTCTACGTTTATAGTAACTTAAGCGAGCCTCAAAAGTAAGTTCTTCAGCTGCAGTCATGTAATAGTTGGACTGCAGCTGAAGAACTTTCTTTTGAGGCACGCTTAAGTTACTATAAACGTAGAGCCGTATTTTGCAATCATTCATTGCATTTTCTTATGGACAAACCATCTACTGGTTCTTTTGTGTGCACATATGATTGAAGAAGTCAACTGTGGAGAAGAATTGAGGTGTCTGAGGAGTTGAGTTATATTGCTACTTATGAAAAAGAACCTTATCTTCTAGAGTCAGAAGAATCATTGTGTTTGGTATTTATGCAGGATAAACAAATAATAATATGACATTTGAAGGACTATCACACATCTAAGTGGATTTTAATTGATGTGGTGCCTCTACCTGACGAATGTTTCTTTGATATGTATAAATATCATGTGTGTTGGAACAAAGAGAAGTTAATATATGCAGCAAAAGAAATTATCTGGGAATACAAGTGGAAGACAAACTCATGGACGAGGATACATAGAGATGAAGATGCTATCCTTGTGCTAGCACCGATATGCCACATATTATTTCCTTTTTTAGCATCGTGTTTTAAGTAAATATTTAAGTATAATATCATTGAGAACTCAAGTTACCTTTGTTTCAATTTACATTTCACTGTTTCTTTGGAACAACTTTTTTTTTGAAATTGATTTTTTATTTTTAATAATCAATTTAGTAAAAGATGCAATGCAATTTATCTTTGTTTGCCTTCAGTTTCTTAAGGATTTATCATAAGAACTGAATAAATTCTTAAAAAACTAAACAACAAAGATAAATTGCATTGTATCTTTACTAAATTGATCATTAAAAATAAGAAATCAATTTCAACAAGAAAAAAAAGCTATTCCAAAGTTCATGAACAAAAACAATGAAATGTAAATTGAAACAAAGGTAACTTGAGTTCTCAATGATATTATACTTAAATATTTACTTAAAACAAGGTGCTAAAAAAGGAAATAATATGTGGCATATCGGTGCTAGCACAACGATAGCATCTTCATCTCTATGTATCCTTGTCCATGAGTTTGTCTTGCCCTTGTATTCCCGGATAATTTCTTTTGCTGCATAGATTACCTTCTCCTTGTTGCAACACACATGATATTTATAAATATCAAAGAAACATTCGTCAGGTAGAGGCACCACATCAATTAAAATCCACTTAGATGTGTGATAGTCCTTCAAATGTCTTATTCTTATTTGTTTATCCTGCATAAATATCAAACACAATGATTCTTCTGACTCTAGAAGATAAGGTCCTCTTTCATAAGTAGCAATATAACTCAACTCCTCAGACACCTCAATTCTTCTCCACAGTTGACTTCTTCAATCATATGTGCACACAAAAGAACCAGTAGATGGTTTGTCCATAAGAAAATGCAATGAATGATTGCAAAATACGGCTCTACGTTTATAGTAACTTAAGCGAGCCTCAAAACGAAGTTCTTCAGCTGCAGTCCTGTAATAGTTGGACTAGCTGAAGAACTTCCTTTGAGGCTCGCGTAAGATACTATAAACGTAGAGCCGTATTTTGCAATCATTCATTTCATTTTCTTATAGACAAACCATCTACTGGTTCTTTTGTGTGCACATATGATTGAAGAAGTCAACTGTGGAGAAGAATTGAGGTGTCTGAGTAGTTGAGTTATATGCTACTTATGAAAGAGGACCTTATATTCTAGAGTCAGAAGAATCATTGTATTTGGTATTTATGCAGAATAAACAAATAAGGATATGACATTTGAAGGACTATCACACATCTAAGTAGATTTTAATTGATGTGGTGCCTCTACCTGACTAATGTTTCTTTAATATTTATAAATATCCCGTGTGTTGCAACAAGAAGAAGTTAATATATGCAGCAAAAAAATTATCCCGGAATACAAGTGGAAGACAAACTCATGGACAACGATAAATAGAGATGAAGATGCTATCCTTGTGCTAGCATCGATATGCCACATATTATTTCCTTTTTTAGCACCTTATTTTAAGTAAATATTTAAATATAATATCATTGAGAACTCAAGTTACCTTTGTTTCAATTTAGATTTCATTGTTTTTGTTCATGAACTTTGTAACAGCTTTTTTTTTCTTTTTGAATTGATTTCTTATTTTTAATGATCAATTTAATAAAGATGCAATGCAATTTATCTTTGCTTGTATTTAGTTTCTTAAGGATTTATTCAGTTCTTAAAAAACTAAATACAAGCAAAGATAAATTGCATTGCATCTTTACTAAATTGATCATTAAAAATAAGAAATCAATTTCAAAAAGAAAAAAAGTTGTTCCAAAGTTCATGAACAAATACAATGAAATGTAAATTGAAACAAAGGTAACTTGAGTTCTCAATGATATTATACTTAAATATTTACTTAAAACAAGGTGCTAAAAAAGGAAATAATATGTGGCATATCGGTGCTAGCACAAGGATAGCATCTTCATCTCTATGTATCCTCGTCCATGAGTTTGTCTTCCACTTGTATTCCCGGATAATTTTTTTTGCTACATATATTAACTTCTCCTTGTTGCAACACACATGATATTTATATATATCAAAGAAACATTCGTCAGGTAGAGGCACCACATCAATTAAAATCCACTTAAATGTGTGATAGTTTTTCAAATGTCATATTCTTATTTGTTTATCCTGCATAAATACCAAACACAATGATTCTTCTGACTCTAGAAGATAAGGTTCTCTTTCATAAGTAGCAATATAACTCAACTGCCCAGACACCTCAATTCTTCTCCACAGTTGACTTCTTCAATCATATGTGCACACAAAAGAACCAGTAGATGGTTTGTCCATTAGAAAATGCAATGATTGATTGCAAAATACGGCTCTACGTTTATAGTAACTTAAGCGAGCCTCAAAAGGAAGTTCTTCAGCTGCAGTCCAACTGAAGAACTTCCTTTTGAGGCTCGCTTAAGTTACTATAAACGTAGAGCCGTATTTTGCAATCATTCATTGCATTTTCTTATGGACAAACCATCTACTGGTTCTTTTGTGTGCACATATGATTGAAGAAATTGAGGTGTCTGAGGAGTTGAGTTATATTGCTACTTATGAAAGAGAACCTTATCTTCTAGAGTCAGAAGAATCATTGTGTTTGGTATTTATGCAGGATAAACAAATAAGAATATGACATTTGAAGGACTATCACACATCTAAGTGGATTTTAATTGATGTGGTGCCTCTACCTGACGAATGTTTCTTTGATATATATAAATATCATGTGTGTTGCAACAAAGAGAAGTTAATCTATGCAGCAAAAGAAATTATCCGTGAATACAAGTGGAAGACAAACTCATGGACGAGCATACATAGAGATGAAGATGCTATCCTTGTGCTAGCACCGATATGCCACATATTATTTCCTTTTTTAGCATCTTGTTTTAAGTAAATATTTAAGTATAATATCATTGAGAACTCAAGTTACCTTTGTTTCAATTTACATTTCACTGTTTCTTTGGAACAACTTTTTTTTTGAAATTGATTTTTTATTTTTAATAATCAATTTAGTAAAAGATGCAATGCAATTTATCTTTGCTTGCATTCAGTTTTTTAAGGATTTATCATAAGAACTGAATAAATTCTTAAAAAAACTAAACAACAAAGATAAATTGCATTGTATCTTTACTAAATTGATCATTAAAAATAAGAAATCAATTTCAAAAAGAAAAAAAAGCTGTTCCAAAGTTCATGAACAAAAACAATGAAATGTAAATTGAAACAAAGATAACTTGAGTTCTCAATGATATTATACTTAAATATTTACTTAAAATAAGGTGCTAAAAAAGAAATAATATGTGACATATCGGTGCTAACACAACGATAGCATCTTCATCTCTATGTATCCTTATCCATGAGTTTGTCTTGCACTTGTATTCCCGGATAATTTCTTTTGCTGCATAGATTAACTTCTCTTTGTTGCAACACACATGATATTTATAAATATCAAAGAAACATTCGTCAGGTAGAGACAACACATCAATTAAAATCCACTTAAATATGTGATAGTCCTTCAAATGTCATATTCTTATTTGTTTATCCTGCATAAATACCAAACACAATGATTCTTCTGACTCTAGAAGATAAGGTTCTATTTCATAAGTAGCAATATAACTCAACTCCTCAGACACCTCAATTCTTCTCCACTGTTGACTTCTTCAATCATATGTGCACACAAAAGAACCAGTAGATGGTTTGTCCATAAGAAAATGCAATGAATGATTGCAAAATACGGCTCTACGTTTATAGTAACTTAAGCGAGCCTCAAAACGAAGTTCTTCAGCTGCAGTCCTGTAATAGTTGGACTACAGCTGAATCACTTCCTTTTGAGGCTCGCGTAAGATACCATAAACGTAGAGCCGTATTTTGCAATCATTCATTTCATTTTCTTATGGACAAACCATCTACTGGTTCTTTTGTGTGCACATATGATTGAAGAAGTCAACTGTGGAGAAGAATTGCGGTGTCTGAGTAGTTGAGTTATATTGCTACTTATGAAAGAGGACCTTATATTCTAGAGTCAGAAGAATCATTGTATTTGGTATTTATGCAGGATAAACAAATAAGGATATGACATCTAAGTAGATTTTAATTGATGTGGTGCATCTACCTGACTAATGTTTCTTTGATATTTATAAATATCCCGTGTGTTGCAACAAGGAAAAGTTAATATATGCAGCAAAAAAATTATCCCGGAATACAAGTGGACGCAGACAAACTCATGGACAACGATAATCATAGAGATGAAGATGTTCTGAATCCTTGTGCTAGCATCGATATGCCACATATTATTTCCTTTGCATTTAGCACATTATTTTAAGTAAATTATTTAAGTATAATATCGCATTGAGAACTCAAGTTACCTTTGTTTCAATTTAGATTTCATTGTTTTTGTTCATGAACTTTGTTAAAGCTTCCTTCATTTTTTTTTTGAAAATTGATTTCTTATTTTTAATGATCAATTTAATAAAGTTGCAATGCAATTTATCTTTGCTTGTATTTAGTTTCTTAAGGATTTATTCAGTTCTTCAAAAACTATATACAAGCAAAGATAAATTGCATTGCATCTTTACTAAATTGATCATTAAAAATAAGAAATCAATTTCAAAAAGAAAAAAAAAGCTGTTCCAAAGTTCATGAACAAATACAATGAAATGTAAATTGAAACAAAGGTAACTTGAGTTCTCAATGATATTATACTTAAATATTTACTTAAAATAAGGTGCTAAAAAAGGAAATAATATGTGGCATATCAGTGCTAGCACAAGGATAGCATCTTCATCTCTATGTATCCTCGTGCATGAGTTTGTCTTCCACTTGTATTCCCGGATAATTTTTTTTGCTGCATAGATTAACTTCTCCTTGTTGCAACACACATGATATTTATATATATCAAAGAAACATTCGTCAGGTAGAGGCACCACATCAATTAAAATCCACTTAGATGTGTGATAGTCCTTCAAATGTCATATTCTTATTTGTTTATCCTGCATAAATATCAAACACAATGATTCTTCTGACTCTAGAAGATAAGATTCTCTTTCATAAGTAGCAATATAACTAAACTACTCAGACACCTCAATTCTTCTCCACAGTTGACTTCTTCAATCATATGTGCACACAAAAGAACCAGTAGATGATTTGTCCATAAGAAAATGCAATGAATGATTGCAAAATACGGCTCTACGTTTATAGTAACTTAAGCGATCCTAAAAAGGAAGTTCTTCAGCTGCAGTCCTGTAATAGTTGGACTGCAGCTGAAGAACTTCCTTTTGAATCTCGCTTAAGTTACTATAAACGTAGAGCCGTATTTTGCAATCATTCATTGCATTTTCTTATGGACAAACTATCTACTGGTTCTTTTGTGTGCACATCTGATTGAAGAAGTCAACTGTGGAGAAGAATTGAGGTGTCTGAGGAGTTGAGTTATATTGCTACTTATGAAAGAGAACCTTATCTTCTAGAGTCAGAAGAATCATTGTGTTTGGTATTTATGCAGGATAAACAAATAAGAATATGACATTTGAAGGACTATCACACATCTAAGTGGATTTTAATTGATGTGGTGCCTCTACCTGACGAATGTTTCTTTGATATATATAAATATCATGTGTGTTGCAACAAGGAGAAGTTAATCTATGCAGCAAAAGAAATTATCCGTGAATACAAGTGGAAGACAAACTCATGGACGAGGATACATAAAGATGAACATGCTATCCTTGTGCTAGCACCGATATGCCACATATTATTTCCTTTTTTAGCATCTTGTTTTAAGTAAATATTTAAGTATAATATCATTGAGAACTCAAGTTACCTTTGTTTCAATTTACATTTCACTGTTTCTTTGGAACAAGTTTTTTTTTGAAATTGATTTTTTATTTTTAATGATCAATTTAGTAAAAGATGCAATGCAATTTATCTTTGCTTGCATTCAGTTTCTTAAGGATTTATCATAAGAACTGAATAAATTCTTAAAAAAACTAAACAACAAAGATAAATTGCATTGTATCTTTACTAAATTGATCATTAAAAATAAGAAATCAATTTCAAAAAGAAAAAAAAGCTGTTCCAAAGTTCATGAACAAAAACAATGAAATGTAAATTGAAACAAAGATAACTTGAGTTCTCAATGATATTATACTTAAATATTTACTTAAAAAAGGTGCTAAAAAGGAAATAATATGTGGCATATCGGTGCTAGCATAACGATAGCATCTTCATCTCTATGTATCCTTGTCCATGAGTTTGTCTTGCACTTGTATTCCCGGATAATTTCTTTTGCTGCATAGATTAGCTTCTCTTTGTTGCAACACACATGATATTTATAAATATCAAAGAAACATTCGTCAGGTAGAGACACCACATCAATTAAAATCCACTTAGATGTGTGATAGTCCTTCAAATGTCATATTCTTATTTGTTTATCCTGCATAAATACCAAACACAATGATTCTTCTGACTCTAGAAGATAAGGTCCTCTTTCATAAGTAGCAATATAACTCAACTCCTCAGACACCTCAATTCTTCTCCACAGTTGACTTCTTCAATCATATGTGCACACAAAAGAACCAGTAGATGGTTTGTCCATAAGAAAATGCAATGAATGATTGCAAAATACGGCTCTACGTTTATAGTAACTTAAGCGAGCCTCAAAAGAAAGTTCTTCAGCTGCATTCCTGTATTAGTTGGACTGCAGTTGAAGAACTTCCTTTTGAGTCTCGCTTAAGTTACTATAAACGTAGAGCCGTATTTTGCAATCATTCATTTCATTTTCTTATGGACAAACCATCTACTGGTTCTTTTGTGTGCACATATGATTGGAGAAGTCAACTGTGGAGAAGAATTGAGGTGTCTGAGGAGTTGAGTTATATTGCTACTTATGAAAGAGAACCTTATCTTCTAGAGTCAGAAGAATCATTGTGTTTGGTATTTATGCAGGATAAACAAATAAGAATATGACATTTGAAGGACTATCACACATCTAAGTGGATTTTAATTGATGTGGTGCCTCTACCTGACGAATGTTTCTTTGATATATATAAATATCATGTGTGTTGCAACAAAGAGAAGTTAATCTATGCAGCAAAAGAAATTATCCGGGAATACAAGTGGAAGACAAACTCATGGACGAGGATACATAGAGATGAAGATGCTATCCTTGTGCTAGCACCGATATGCCACATATTATTTCCTTTTTTAGCATCTTGTTTTAAGTAAATATTTAAGTATAATATCATTGAGAACTCAAGTTACCTTTGTTTCAATTTACATTTCACTGTTTCTTTGGAACAACTTTTTTTTTGAAATTAATTTTTTTATTTTTAATGATCAATTTAGTAAAAGATGCAATGCAATTTATCTTTGCTTGCATTCAGTTTCTTAAGGATTTATCATAAGAACTGAATAAATTCTTAAAAAACTAAACAACAAAGATAAATTGCATTGTATCTTTACTAAATTGATCATTAAAAATAAGAAATCAATTTCAAAAAGAAAAAAAAGCTGTTCCAAAGTTCATGAACAAAAACAATGAAATGTAAATTGAAACAAAGCTAATTTGAGTTCTCAATGATATTATACTTAAATATTTACTTAAAACAAGGTGCTAAAAAAGGAAATAATATGTGGCATATCGGTGCTAGCACAACGATAGCATCTTCATCTCTATGTATCCTTGTCCATGAGTTTGTCTTGCACTTGTATTCCCGGATAATTTGTTTTGCTGCATAGATTACCTTCTACTTGTTGCAACACACATGATATTTATAAATATCAAAGAAACATTCGTCAGGTAGAGGCACCGCATTAATTAAAATCCACTTAGATGTGTGATAGTCCTTCAAATGTCATATTCTTATTTGTTTATCCTCCATAAATACCAAACACAATGATTCTTCTGACTCTATAAGATAAGGTCCTCTTTCATAAGTAGCAATATAACTCAACTCCTCAGACACCTCAATTATTCTCCACAGTTGATTTCTTCAATCATATGTGCACACAAAAGAACCAGTAGATGGTTTGTCCATAAAAAATGCAATGAATGATTGCAAAATACGGCTCTACGTTTATAGTAACTTAAGCGAGTCTCAAAACGAAGTTCTTCAGCTGCAGTCCTGTAATAGTTGGACTATAACTGAAGAACTTCCTTTTGAGGCTCGCGTAAGATACTATAAACGTAGAGCCGTATTTTGCAATCATTCATTTCATTTTCTTATGGACAAACCATCTACTGGTTCTTTTGTGTGCACATATGATTGAAGAAGTCAACTGTGGAGAAGAATTGAGGTGTCTGAGTAGTTGAGTTATATTGCTACTTATGAAAGAGGACCTTATATTCTAGAGTCAGAAGAATCATTGTATTTGATATTTATGCAGGATAAACAAATAAGGATATGACATTTGAAGGACTATCACACATCTAAGTAGATTTTAATTGATGTGGTGCCTCTACCTGACTAATGTTTCTTTGATATTTATAAATATCCCGTGTGTTGTAACAAAGAGAAGTTAATATATGCAGCAAAAAAAATTATCCGGGAATACAAGTGGAAGACAAACTCATGGACCACGATAAATAGAGATGAAGATGCTATCCTTGTGCTATCATCGATATGCCACATATTATTTCCTTTTTTAGCACCTTATTTTAAGTAAATATTTAAGTATAATATCATTGAGAACTGAAGTTACCTTTGTTTCAATTTAGATTTCATTGTTTTTGTTCATGAACTTTGTAACAGCTTTTTTTTCTTTTTGAAATTGATTTCTTATTTTTAATGATCAATTTAGTAAGATGCAATGCAATTTATCTTTGCTTGTATTTAGTTTTTTAAGGATTTATTCAGTTCTTAAAAAATTAAATATAAGTAAAGATAAATTGCATTGCATCTTTACTAAATTGATCATTAAAAATAAGAAATCAATTTCAAAAAGAAAAAAAAGCTGTTCCAAAGTTCATGAACAAATACAATGAAATGTAAATTGAAACAAAGGTAACTTGAGTTCTCAATGATATTATACTTAAATATTTACTTAAAACAAGGTGCTAAAAAGAAAATAACATGTGACATATCGGTGCTAGCACAAGGATAGCATCTTCATCTCTATGTATCCTCGTCCATGAGTTTGTCTTCCACTTGTATTCCCGGATAATTTTTTTTGCTGCATACATTAACTTCTCCTTGTTGCAACACACATGATATTTATAAATATCAAAGAAACATTCGTCAGGTAGAGGCACCACATCAATTAAAATCCACTTAGATGTGTGATAGTCCTTCAAATGTCATATTCTTATTTGTTTATCCTGCATAAATATCAAACACAATGATTCTTCTGACTCTAGAAGATAAGGTTTTTTTTCATAAGTAGCAATATAACTAAACTACTCAGACACCTCAATTCTTCTCCACAATTGACTTCTTCAATCATATGTGCACACAAAAGAACCAGTAGATGGTTTGTCCATAAGAAAATGCAATGAATGATTGCAAAATACGGCTATACGTTTATAGTAACTTAAGCGAGCCTCAAAAGGAAGTTCTTCAGCTGCAGTCATGTAATAATTGGACTGCAGCTGAAGAACTTTCTTTTGAGGCACGCTTAAGTTACTATAAACGTAGAGCCGTATTTTGCAATCATTCATTGCATTTTCTTATGGACAAACCATCTACTGGTTCTTTTGCGTGCACATATGATTGAAGAAGTCAACTGTGGAGAAGAATTGAGGTGTCTGAGGAGTTGAGTTATATTGCTACTTATGAAAGAGAACCTTATCTTCTAGAGTCAGAAGAATCATTGTGTTTGGTATTTATGCAGGATAAACAAATAAGAATATGACATTTGAAGGACTATCACACATCTAAGTGGATTTTAATTGATGTGGTACCTCTACCTGACGAATGTTTCTTTGATATATATAAATATCATGTGTGTTGCAACAAAGAGAAGTTAATCTATGCAGCAAAAGAAATTATCCGGGAATACAAGTGGAAGACAAACTCATGGACGAGGATACATAGAGATGAAGATGCTATCCTTGTGCTAGCACCGATATGCCACATATTATTTCCTTTTTTAGCATCTTGTTTTAAGTAAATATTTAAGTATAATATCATTGAGAACTCAAGTTATCTTTGTTTCAATTTTCATTTCACTAACATAATGAAATTGACACTTCCACCTAACTCAAGTTATGATTGACCTAATAATCTCCTAACTCCCACCTAACTCTCACCTAACATAATGAAAATAATAAGGATACAACAACATGATTGACACTTCATAATACGACGCAATACGACACATAACATATGACACATAACAACGACGCATAACATACGACAACATCTCACCCGTGCTCCGAAAAAGCTTGTCCTCAAGCTTTAACCGATGCCTTCGTCGTCCGAGTCCTCAACATGTAGGTAGAAAAGCAGGGTGCACCTGTGGCCACGACTGTACTGCTCGTCGCAATTGAAACACAATCCTTGCGCGCGGCGTTGCAACATCTCAACCCGAGATAAGCGGCGGACCTGTGGTGCTGGAGGATCCTCATGTCGGGCCTGTGGAACAATGGCGGTATCAGGTGGATATGCCTCTTGGGATAGCTGGAGACGACGATCACATAGCCGGGCCAGACTCATAGCAGTCACTAAGTCCGGAGGGGCCTCAAACTCTACATACAGACACAGCCGCTTGCGAAGTCATGCGGTGAAAATGTTGACCTGCATATCCGATGCAAGAGGGACATGCGCTAAGAGCAACTGAAATTGTTCCATGTACTCGTCTATGGTACCCGTTTGTCGTAGAGTTGTGAATGCACCGAGGGGGTTACTGCGAATAGGAGGTCCGAAACGCAAGTTGCAGAGCCGCTTGAAGTCGTCCCAAATTAGATTCGGCTGGTCGGTGAGAAGTCGAGAAACCCATAAAACAGCGGAGTCGAGCATATGGAAAGATGCGAGATGGATTTGATCTGCTGCTGGAGTTTGCTGGTGGCCGAAGAATTGTTCACACTTGTTAAGCCAGCTCAAGGGATCACTTTTCCCATCATAGGTTGGAAACTCTAATCTGATATAGCGCGACACAATTGCAGCGTCGGGGCGCGCGAGGACCGATGGTGGTGGTTCATGGACGGTCAGGGGCGGTGTGGCATTGCGGAAGAGTGGCTGTGCCTGACTGTTGCTTGCATGATCATGTGGTGGGACGGTTGACAGATCATCGATGCTCTTGGCGAGCGCATCAATGGCCTCCTGATGACGGTCCGCGAGAGCAGTGTGCGCAGCTTGTTATGTTATGAGGTCATGTAGCATGAACATAATCTGATTGAATTGTTCAGATGAGTCGCCCATAGTACGGGATGAGGAGCGAGTGACCTGCTGGTGGGATTGTGCCGGGTTAGATGATAGGGAATGACCACGAGTACCGCGGCGCCGCCCAATGATGGCACAAATGATGTGTCAAGTAGTCGTGTTTCGCTTTGAATAGGTAGCCGAATGTTAGACAAGAGATGAACGGATGAAAGGAGGGTTTTTTTGAATAAAAAGAGAGGCTTACATGCACCTCAGCCTCTCTTTTTATTCAAAAAAAAGAGGGTTAATTGGAATTGAAGTGGGGTCCACGGAAGCAGCAGGAGGGTTAATTGGAAAGGACTGGGGCTCTAGGGCTGAAATGAAAAAAAGGAAAGGCGACAGTGGCGGACGCAGGAGCGCGGGGCTCGATGTCGCGCGGCCGTGCAAGGCTCGAGGGAAAGCTGCGGTGCGGGGCTCGATGGAGAGCTGCTGTGCGGGGCTCGATGCAGCGCGGTCGAGCGGGGCAGGGAAGCCGTAGTCTGCGGCGAGGAGGCAGGGGAGAGGGCGTGAAGCTGTTGCGGCGTGCGGCTTGAAAACAGAGAAGACGGAGGTTGGTGGCGCAGGGCTGCGGGGCCCGGTTGCTACAGAGCTTCATTGACGGCGACAGGGAATGCACTGGCTGCGGGGCTCGAGGGAGTATGGCAGAGCAGGGCGATTAAGATAGAGAGAGGATAGGCCGGTGTTGGTGGCACGCGCCGTTGGAGACGCACAGAGTAGCGGCCGGAGAGGAGGAAGATGGAGGGCGCCGATGATATTGGGCAGTGCGGAGGGGAAATGATGTCCGCGGAAGAGGACCAAAAGCTCTGATACCAAGTTGTTGTGACCCTTCTTCGGTGGTGGCCGGATGTAGGGATGTGGGTGGTGGAGATGGTGGCGGGATACTATGGAGCCGTGACCGCGGCTGCCTAAGCGGGGTTGCTCGTCGGAGGCGAGAGCCACCGAGATCTCACAATGGGAGAAGGAATTAGAATATTTTCTTGCTTACCTCATACATGCCCCCACATGCCTATATATAGGCTACATGTAATGATGACTCCCCTAATAATCTCCTAACTTTCACCTAACTCTCACCTAACATAATGAAAATAATAAAGATACAACATGATTGACACCTCATAATACGACGCAATACGACACATAACATACGACACATAACAACGACGCATAACATACGGCACATAACACACGACTCTGTTGTACTGGTCAAAAAGTGCAGAATTGAGGAGAGGTGTGCTATAATAATGCCTCTGCTTGCTATTATAAATGTTGAATTCTTACATATTCAATTGTTCCGAAGTATATATTTCTTTCCTAATATAATGGCTACTTCGATGCAGGATGAGAGCCCCATCATTGGGAGCCTTCATTTGTCGTCATGATAACAAGCCTTCAGATTAGATAAGTCCTGGCATGATGAGCAAGGGCCTTCAGCATGATGGAAATGGAATCTTCTTCTCAAGCAGTTCTTTGTAGCAAATGTTATGTTATTTTGATTACCATTATTAGTGTTTTCATCCATTGTGATACCTATCCATCTATTTTCTTTTTTTTAAGGCCATGAAGACAATTTCTACATTAGCCTTTAACCTTGATGGGAAATTCCCTGCAAGTGGAAGTTTTGATTGGCTAATTAAAATATGGGATGCAAAATTGGGCATTATCAAGTGTACCCTTGAAGGATCAGGAGGCGGTGTCGAGGTAATTTTGAGAATCATAGTATAAGATTGTGGATGCTTGTGTTGTGCATGACTTTTAAATTCTCAACATTTTGCGACCTGATGCACCACGTGGATCATCGACCTAAACACTATTTCTTTTCGCACATTTATTTTCTGCAAGTTGTTTCCGATTGTTTCTTATTTATGCTCTTTGTTTCAGTGGTGTCCGATTGTGCGACATTTTCACGCTTGCTATATTTTGGTTTTAGATTATTGGTTTGATGAGCAAATGAGTCCTTAAATAATTAGTCGGTCAATACAGGCATGGGTGGTAGGCAAGCATGCAAGCTAAAAACTTTTAAGATTTATAAATTGAAATAATCAATATTATTTAGCTGGTGAAATTAAACTGATCCCTAATATAAGTTCAGTTTTGGAGTTAATAAAACATCCAATAATTTTTGTAAGTTTCTGGAGTGTTAAATAGCCGAGTAAAATCACCTCTTAAACTTCCAGTTGTCTAGAAAACTGAAAAGTTTTCCTTCTTAATATTAAAACCTATTTAACTCCTATCTTTAGTTAACGTTATTTCTATATTTTAGTCTATTTATTAATGCTTGCGGATTATTAAGAGCTGGTGGAAAGCCTGAAAATGTTGCTTTAATTTATTTGTTAATCGACTACATGTCTACATCAATCGCCTATCCCTACGCATTTCTATCAACATTTTAAATCTGTCTCCTCAACTTAGCCTACATCACTTGTTCTATGTAACAGTTAGTTATGTGATCATAAAATTTCTTTTCCCCTGTGAACTGTACAGTGGCTCAAATGGCATCCTACAGAACATTGGATACTTGCTGGATCAACAGATTGTAGCATTACGTTGTGGGATGCTGATAAAAGAGCCCATCTCCGCACATTTAATGGTCATACAAGTGGGGTCACTTGTGGGGATTTCTCTTGTGATGGTATACATCAATGTTTACTCTTAAGTAATTGTTTTTCATTCTAGTTTTTTCAAGTAATTACATATTTTATTAATTTTTGAATGCAAAATTTTCTGCACTGGTTCTAACGACGCCTCATTGAGGATATGGAACCCTGAAACTGCAGAGAGCATCAATGTTAGAGGTATTGTGTACATTGCTTGGGAAGCTATTTTCATTATTATGTTGCAACATTCCCAGCCTTCCGTTACGTGCCAGAGATTGTGAGGGGAGGAGGCGGTGATACAAGGATAAACCCTAGAATTGAGAGAGAAGTTGAGAAGAACTTAGAGAGAGAGAGAAGCTAAAGAGAATAGAACATTCATTTACTATTTGCTTCCTGATTACATGACCCCCAAAGGCCCATAAATAGGCACCGATGACAACGACTCGATATAGCGACTCAATACAACGATTCGACTCCTAATAATAATAAACTAATAATAATATAAGATAACCAATGGAGGACCCATAACACTCCATCCGTCCTTCAAAGCGAGCTTGCCCTCAAGCTTGTGCTCCCTGCGGGTGGCCGGACAATCTGGTACCTTGATCTCCCTCAAGAACAAGGCGCGGTAACGTGTAGCGGTTGCAGTGGTGCCGTCGGCGAGTAGTGGTGACGCCATCAGTAACATGAGCGACAGATGGAATGTCATTGTCGGGCTTTCTGGAGGGGCTGATAGCAACAGCCACGCGGAAGCCGGAGGGCTGACATGCGGCAACAGGAATAGATCCGTCGAGGTCGGTGGAGCAAGTGCCGGTGGTCGAGGCGGCGAAGCGGTCGGTGGAATTGGCATGGCAGGGGCCGACAGAGCAAGAGCCGATGATGTGTCCGGAGGCGGCAGAGCTGAGGTCCAAAGTGGAGGTGGAAGCGCGGCCTGTGGAGCTGACGGAGTAATAACCGACTGAAGAGGGGACGCTGTGGTCGGGGCCAGTAACTGCCGAATGATGGCCACAAAAGTAGAGGGTGGTGGTGGCGACTGCTCGAGAGGAGTTGGTGGGGGTGGAGGTGGAGGTTGCGTCAAAAGGTTGACAGTGGAGCCCTGAAGGGAGGATGGCGGCGATATCGGGGAAAGAGGGACGCTGAAAAGTCGAGCGAGATCCGCCAGAAAACGCTTGGTGTTGGCGGCGAGGGTCGCCTCAAGCTTCAAAAGATGCGCAGGAGCGGCGTCTGCATCTACATCCATGCTGATAAAACAATATGATTTTACCTTAATAAATTAATCAAAATAATTTGATTAATAAATTAAAAATAAAATCAAACTTGCTGGATGGTAGTCAGTATTCACACAAGCCGACAGAAGAAAACTAACAAAAAGGGTTGGGGGCTCGAGGTTGTGGAAGAATGCAAGAGAATTGATGGAAGTAGTTGGCAAGGCCAAAAAAATGAATAAGAGGATGGGGCTGGCGTGCAGGGCGTTTAAATGATGAAATAAAATAAAAATAAAAAAGAAAACGAGGCTCGATGCAGGACGTCTGCTCGTCTTCGACGGGGGAACGCAGAAGACACGTCGGATCGTCTGCGCATACTGAGCCGCGGTTGAGGGCGGTGAGCGGCGTGCAGATGTGGTCTTCGTCGAAAGATGCGTCAACGGAAGTCGACCGGGTGTCGGCGTGCTGTTGCTGGAAGTTGACGGGGTTGGACTCGAGAGTGGAGGGTACGACAACCCTTACTGGATGCGGCGAAGAAGCACCGGCCGGCGATGGCAGCGGCTTCTTGGGCGGAAGAACGGCGGAGGCAGCGACGCTGAAAGTCGTGTGGGGGGCTGCTAGCGGAAACAGCGGCGACACAGTGACAGCAAGAACTCAGTGGCGGAGGGGAGGAAAATCCTCTGATACCAAGTTGTTACGTGCCGGAGATTGTGAGGGGACGAGGCGGTGATACAAGGATAAACCCTAGAATTGAGAGAGAAGCTGAGAAGAACTTAGAGAGAGAGAGAAGCTAGAGAGAGAATAGAACTTTCATTTACTATTTGCTTCCTGGTTACATGACCCCCAAAGGCCATATATAGGCACCGATGCCAACGACTCAATATAGCAACTCGATACAACGATTCAACTCCTAATAGTAATAATAAACTAATAATAATATAAGTTAACCAATGGAGGACCCATAACACCTCTCAAATTCAACATGAAAAAAGGAATATGTGGAGGAAAGGTGGTGTTATTTTCTTTATTATGTGGCAACATTCTTACCCTTCTCTCAGATTCAACTTGACTTAAAGAAATGCGCAGGGGAAAATGTGCTGCTATTTTCATTATTATGTTACATTGTTTAAGCTTTTCATGTACTATTTTTTAGAACTTGCATTTCATATGTTATGTATTTCTTTTTTCCCATTCTTTTGCATATAGCCATTACTTTGGTATGAACTTGCAAAATGCACGCATTTTTTATATCAATGTGAGTGTTGAATATTGGTATTTTAGTCATTTGTACAATCCCAGGGAGGGGACTCATATATGTCTATTGAGTAAACGACAATAAAATGATTTGATTATTTTCAGTGAAGTGGTATCAAAGGCATTTTTTGCATTAGTCGTGAAGTTCTCCTCTAGTCATGTGCTCATCACCTTCTTCTCCCCCCCACCCCCCCTTCAGAGTGCTCTTCTCCATTATAGAGAATCATAAATCTATTGAACGTCTTATTTTGTTGGACCTTTTACTCATTTATCCTCATTATTTATCAATCCCAAATGGTTGTCATTGATTATTATAACCTTTCAAGAATGGACTTAGTCTATCACTGTGTAGCCTTACCATATTTTTTTGCTACTTATAACCTAACTTAAGGTTCTTATTGAGTTTAATGTATTTTTTTTCAACCCATTTGTTCATCTGAATTTTTAGGCTGCGGTTATCACACTGGTGGACTGACATGTCTATCTATAAACTGTGATTGACTATTGCTCTTACTGGATCAAATGATAGCACCGCCCCATTGGTGAATTTATCTAGAAATGTTGTTATTTCACAGTACTTTAAAATTTTATTCTTTTGCAATATCTGAATATATTTTTAAATACATAGCATCAATGTTTTCAAATTAATGCATCCTTCCTAATAATTCTAAATATTTATACTAGAATTTTTGAAGGGATTGATATAAATGCATTGCTGCATTTATATAAATGATTTCTAATGTCTGCCTTGATGATTCTTCAATTTTAAGACAATATTCTTTGACAATCATCTTATTTTCCCTGTAATTATGACGTCTAATTGTAAGGTTGTTTAAGCCTAAGAAGTACTCTTGTTTTTTTTTTCCGTTGCAGGTGATCAACTCTTAGGTCTCACATTTTGACTCTGTGGAGTGCTGTGGATTCAATCGTGATAGGTAACGAGGATAGCTGTAGAAAAATCTATAAATTGTGCTATATATATAATAATAATAATTATCGGGACCTATCCTTAGAGTTTGCATAATTACAGAGTCGTCCCCTCTATGTTTTGAAAATAAAAAAAATTTGCCCAATGGGTAAACTTGAAAAGTAAAATTATTATAAAGCCCTCTATAGTGGGGTCAGCTATATGGATCCTTTGTGGCCATTGTACCCCATCTTTAGTCATAATCTCACTAATGCTCCATCATGTCTTTTCTTATAGTTTCATTCCAAATCTTTATTGGTCTACCCCTCCCCCGTTTAACATGCTTAGTGACTAAACTCTCATGTCGCCTAACAAGTGTCTCTAATGGTCTCCTTTGTACGTGTCTGAACCATCTTAGTCGAGCCTCTCACATCATCTCTACAATTGGTGTCACTCCTGTCTTATCCCTGATACATTCATTTCTAATTTCATCCAATCTCGTGTGTCCACACATCCACCTAAGCATTCTCATCTCCGCGACTCTCATTTTTTCTCACGTACACAATTCACTGCCCAACACTCACAACCGTAGAGCATCAATGGTCTAATTGTAGTACGGTAAAACTATTATAAAGACTAAACTTAAAAACAAGAAAATATTTTAGCTAATTTTATCACTTTCCTTCCCAAATTCTAACATCGGAGAATTCTACAGAGAAAATAAATTTTTAGGGGTGTGTGTGGGTGGGTTCTTGTAATTTCAAAACATATAGAGGGGATGTCCATGTAATTATGCAAACTCGTAGGGAATGTTGTGGTAATTAACCCTATATATCTATATATTTATAATATACTTACACATATGCCTGCATATACATTTATGTGGCCATGCAGTATGTATGTACACGTTTGCTACTGGGTGTTTGGATTCAAAACTGATTGTTTGCGATACCTTGTGTCCTGCTCCAATATGCATTTGTGAGCACAGAGTGAGTAAACAATTCCTCAGCACATTCCATTTCCTACATGTTCTGTCTTCCCATTACATTCAAGCCCTTAATCGAACTAATAGTTTTTTGGACAGACGGGAGAGAGGGCGGAAGGTGTAGCATGTTTATTGTGGGTTAGTGTGATGCGATGTATCGTCACTGGCTCTACATATGGAAAGGTGCGAATTTGGGATTTTATCCTGGGCACTTGCGTGCGCACCTTCGACGGCCATCGGGGCGAGATTGTGTCTGTCTCTGACTAAATATGAAACCCACATTGTATCTTTAGAGTATTGGATTAGAGTTTCACGTGATGGTACTGCTGAATGATGTAAATGAGATTTCCGGGTCTATTTAATATAAGTTGGATAATTTTTAGAGTATTGGATTAGAGTATTGCACCGATTTGGGGCTTTTTTTGCTCCTGGATGGACAAAAACACCACCCGGTGGGGTGTCACCAAGCAATTCTTGTGGACAAACAACCTAAATTTTACCCACATGATTGGGCCGGCCTGGGCTTGATGAAATGACTGATTAATCCAACCTAAAATGATGTCGACGGGGCACAAGAGAGCACAACGAAATGAGATTTCCATAGAAAACCGAAGGAAGCACCACCAAAGAGGGAACGAGGGAGGATTTGGATGGAGTTGTTGCCTGTGAGGGCTGTTGCTGTTTTGTTGCTATTGCGGAAGGAGAAAGACATGAACAAAGGCGGGAATATAAGTTGGCGGCAGCGGAAGGATAATCGGACGCGAGAACCGATTTCATGTTGGATGAAATGGAATTAGATTATTCTCTCTACATATATGAGTGGGAAAAAGAGTACAACGGGAAAACTATTTGATGAACAGTTAATAATAATTAATTAATAAGAAAGTTATTAATTAATTTAAAAAACTGACGTGTTGTTTTATCGGGCCGGGCCGGGCCGGGAAATTAAAGAGAAACTGCGGGGTTTGAAATAAGCAATCCATGCATATAAATAGATCTTTTGGCCTTGCCGTCATCACCCTGGGTTTGAATGTGCATACAAAAATCGTTGTTTTTGTTTTTGAGATTATATTTCTCTTTCCCAAATACCAACATGATGTGAAATTGTCATCAGAAGGCAAGAATTCATTTCCCCACACATTTGTCACCACCAACAGGCTTTTACCTTATTAATTTGAGTTTCCAAACAGCAGGAGTCATGGCAGGGTGTGACGTGGTCCACAAATCATTCTCAGAAAAGTATAAATAGACCTCAGGGGCATCTTAGGAGGGATTTTTGGCTTCTCTCTCCTTTGACTGGTTCTGGTTGGCGAGAACTTCAACACTTTGTTCACTGTGGTTTCTGGGTGGGCAGTCTGGTGCTCTCAAGTACCCTCCAAGGTGTCCGACTCAGCACTGGCTAGGGAGGGGATGCTCTCTTTGATCTTCCGAGTGTGTGGCAGGACCTTCATGTTGCAGCTCGAGGGTTTGTTCTAGTTTTCCACCACAGTGAGTAAGACTCTTTGCTCCGAGTGTCCGGTCTAGTGTTTTAGCTTGGTAGAAGTAAGTGCAAGCTAACCCCAATGGTCCGAACTCCTGTTGAACTTTGGTTTCCAGGTTCAACATTTTGGTGCAGTGAGCGTGACTGTTGAGACCGTGGATCGAATGCGAGCACAAATCTATAATTCATAGCAGGAGGTGGAGAGCTCCAAGACACAACCCGTTGAGGCCCTTACGAAGAAGTGCCCTGAAAGGCGCGACGAGTCCACTTTCAAGGGTGGGAAGCTGCTTCACTTCACCCCGCGCGAGGTCGGACCCACGCGCAAGCCGCCAAGGCGGACTGGGAGCGAGCAAGCTGAAGGTTCACCACCCCCTTACTCGCTTAGGGCAGGTTCAAGGAATCATTTGCTCGAAGATAGGCGACCTCGAAGTTCTTCCCTAAGAAGAACTGGTGCAGTTTTTCCGCCTCGCCATCCACGTGAGGAGCCTTGTAGTCCGACCCGTCCTTCTGAATCTACGAGTACATGATGTTGCCGAGACCTCCTTTGATGAACAGGAATCTATCGGTCCAATGGTGGACTTTATTCGAAGTCTCGAGAACCTTGATGTGCAAGTCGGTTACGAACAAGACCCCATCTGAGGTCGCCCTGAAAATGAAAAGCTTGTCGAACACTATGAGGTTGAACGCTATCCTCTCCTTGCGTCGGTTTTAGGCGAACACAATCAACATTGAGATAAAGTTTGTGTTCACCTATGCGAGCACTATACTGAAATATTTGAGGAATTGTTTAACCTCTGACCATAGTGGGAGGCGGAGCCAACCTCTAAATGCACGAGGGGGAAGGTGAGTTCATCCTGATAGAATGTGTTGATGGACTCGCCTTCCGCCAGGGTGCGAGCGATAAATCCAGGTGGCAAATGCTCGGCCTTGAATGCGAGCACGTCCTCCTTCGACACTTGCCCATCAGTGAATCAGTGATCGGTGAAGTGGACCACGCACTTCCCCCGCCCCTCAAAACCATCAGCATCACCAGCCATCACGTGAATGAGAGAGGAGAGTGGAATCCACTAGTAAAAAAAAGGTATGACGTGAGTGATGGAGGTGCAGTTAATGCGGTTGGTAGAGTAAAAGTGGGTATTTATAAAAAAAGTGGAGGAGAGAGGCAATGATTGATTGGTGCGAGCACATACACTCTCGTGAGCTGCGACAACCTCCTGTTGTAGGGAGTGTGCATAGTCCTCGTTTCGCTTAAAGCGAGCCTCAACGACGTGTTGACCCCCAGGATCTGCTGCATCCCTCCAACGAGCATTGCACACTCTCGCTCTAAAGCCTCCCCTCACTGCTCCAGAGTGAATATGTGACTTTACTCGGAACCTCATCTATGAGGGCTGTCAGCTTGGCAACAGTGGCGGGCTCGACTAAGAAGTTTGTAACCGCATCAAGAGAGGGAGGCGCCGAGTAATCCATTGCGTCATCCGGCTCGCTAGGTACCGAAACGTTGTGTACATCTAGGAAGGTGGGCGAGAGGTCAGCACGGGTTGATATTTCTGGTAAAATGAAAACATTTCAAATTTACCCTGACAGGTCTCAGCCTCCTTCCCCGGGTGGTGCGAGAGCAATCTCGGTGTTCCACCGAAGGGGTCGTCGAGGGGGAGCGCGAGAACTTCCCCGATTCAACTCGCCTAATACTCGAGGCAGCACCCGACTTCTCGGAGGGCGCACCATCACATGTGACTTTACTCGTCGGTGTGACAGAGGCGTTGCCAAATTCCTAAGCGAGGTTGCGAGCTGACGCTTCAGCAATGGAGGCGTTGAGGTAATGTCAACAAAATTGGGGACTACAAAAAAGAAGACGGTCGATCAACAAATCCTATAAGGCGCGAATCGAGTAGAGAAGAGCACAAGAGAGATTACTTACCGGATACCGGCAAGCAGACGTCAAGATTCACCCGGGTGCTCGCGTCAGACTATTCGTCTTCGATCTAACCTACCGTATCATCCTCAGCAACGAGTTTGGGATGCGAGGTACTCTGATTGAGAACTGGAGGCCGTTGATAAAATGAAAGTAAATTCAAGGAGTGTGGGACTCGCACCTGGTCAGAGAGACCTAGACCCAGTCTGAAACCGGACTGCTATGGTTCAGGTGGAGGAACCCCTTTCCCAATGGGCTCGGGTCAGACCTTCTTGGAAGTCCTGCTTTCCATTTGCCGCACAGGAGTGCGCGTGGTGTGCTCTGTGGCGACGACCATAAGTCTTGCGGTGGCCTCCTCACTCTTCTCCTTGAAGGCGATGAGCCGAGCCAGAACTTCTTTGGAGGGTGGCATGTCGACAAAGATTAGGCATGAGGAAAAACAAGGAGGGAAATGAGGGAGGTGTCTTGGAGCTACGCCCTCCCCCTTGGTATACATAAGCTCCAATGGGTCCCATCGAAAGATTCCCTAGATGGAGGCACTCGCCAAATAACCAGGATTGCACTATTTTTCGAGTTTGAGGCAAACTAGAAAAGAACAAAGATTGTGTGTAACCTCGTATTTGTTGAGTGGGTTTATTGAGTCGGCGCACTGTCAAAAGACAAGGATTTGTATGGAAGAGTAAGGGGCGAGTGGGGGAAACTGACCTGCAATTGCCCCAGGTTTGGGGCGAGTGCCAAGTCTCAGCTTCACGGGAACTCGCCACCCTCAGGCAAGTGGGAGCAAATCGTCATAACTAGCCTATGAGGTTTATGACCCATTTTTCAGGAAACTCCATTTTGGCCTGCCACTGACTACTCGAAACAGCGGGAGTGCGTTGTTGGCAGTGCAATTTGGGCTGCAACTAGTAAAACCAATAGGCGGGATACGGCTATCCGCAAACCACTCTCAAAAAAGTATAAATATGCCCCCAAGGGCACCTTAGGAGGGACTTTTGGCTTCTCTCTCTTTTCATTGGTTCTGCTTGGCGAGAGCTCCAACACTCTATCCACCGTGATTTCCGAGCGTACAATCTGGTGCTCTCAAGTGTCCTACAAGGTGTCCGGATTACCACTGGCTTGGGAGGGGAAGCTCTTTTTGTTTATCTGGGTGTGTGGTGGAATCTCCTCGCTACAACTCGAAGGTCTGTTCTAGTTTTCCACCATAGTGGATGAGAGTCTTTGCTCTGACTGCCCGGACCAACATTCTAGCTTGGGAGAAGTAAATGCAGACTACCCCCAATGGTCCGAACTCCTGTTAAACCGCGGTTTTCGGGTTCTACACACAATCTTACCGATCCCTAACATTGTTCTGTCATCCCTCCTTAGTTGTCTTCCTGATGCGATCCTAAGAAATTGTAGAAGTTGAAAAATATGATATAATGTATATAATTCAATATGGTGCACATATAAGTGCGAGTGTCAGACGCACAAACTTTTTTTCCTATGGATGGAAGGCGAAAATCCTTCCTGAGGATCAAATTTAGGTACGTAACACTTCCCTATAGAAATTAGGCTGAGCCCATCCTTAGTCAAATCCTAACCGGACTTACACCAAAGTAGATCTGAAGTTGCAGTTATGAATAGTTGGTATACCACTTCCGCTTTCGACTATTGATAACTTGTAAAGGTTCACTCTCGTACCTAGGTTTTAGGGTTCTTGGGAGGTGTGAATTCACTAGTTTTTATGACTAATGTGTTCTTATACATCCTTTTTAGGGGATAGAGCAACACGAGGCCTAACCAGAGCCTGAGAGAGTACCCATTACAGAGTTTGCTCATATAGATGTGCCTAACTCGCCAGCTGACATTTGATATGTGATCTTATAGATCTTAGAAGAAGTGAGAGATTTTGTAGCTTTTGAATAGCCCACTTGGGCTCTATTTACAAACTTATGGCTACTGCCTTTTGGTTATATGTATAAATGCATGGTTTCTGAATTACTTCCACATGCAGATCTGATGTGAGGATTGTTCATAGTCTTACGATACGATCATTTTCCTTTCATAGTCTTATAAGACGATCAGGGGGTGTGCATCCGAATCTGGTGGTATCCAAAAAAGGCATCAAGGAAGCTCATCACAAAAAAAAACCGACGACTAAATCAACTAGCACGTCGATTCAAGGCAAGAGATAACAATCTTTCAGGCATACTTTATTCAACAAAGAAAAATCGACACACATTCTTCAGCCCCCTCCGACTTTCTTCACCATTACAATATTTGATACACGACATGGGTATTGGATTTCCGATGTAAAGTCTGCATCAAGCAGCTTCCTTACTTCCTCCCTAATAGGCTTGGCCGACGCAGTGACGATTGCCCTCTTCTTCTGTCTGATGGGCTTGACCTCCAAGTCCAGATTGAGGCGATGACATGCCACCTCAACATTGATTCCTGGCTTCTCCACAATACTCCAAGCAAAGATGTCCACGTTCTCTTACAGGCATGCCACCATCTCCATATTCTCGCTTACTTCAGCTCTCTGCCAATCTTCAGCAGCCCAGGCACTCTAACACCACTACGACCTCGTTCACCTCCTCTATAACATCCAGCCCATCCAATCATTTTATTGCCTTGTCCATCTCCTCTACATCCTCCATCCAGCTGATGGTGCTCACCACATTGAGGTAGCACTCATGAGTAGCTCTTAGTTCGCTTTGGATCCTCACTTACACGTCCATCACCACCGGGCATAGCCACATTTATAATGTTTGAAGATTTTAGGAGGGAGATCTTGGGAACCATCCATCACGCATTCACAGCTCTGGGAGAATGATCAACACCAGCAGTACCAGTGGTCATACCTCCGTTGTTGGGCGAATAACGCATTCACGAACTCACGAGCAAGATCTCGCGGGGCGCGAGCTGTTCCCCGGTTCGCCTAGTGCTAGCAGGGCTAGCGAGCTGATGGAGCGAGATTAGCCCACTCGCCCGGCAGGGGGAAGCCCCTTCAGCGAGTTGGTGGTCTCGACTCCAATTCCAGAGGGGTACCAAGAGTCGGAGATGTCCTACTACACCGGCAAGGACGACCCTCTTCAACACGTTCAGTGATTTGATGATGCGGTGTCCATCAGACAAATGTCTGATGCCTTCAAGTGTCGACTTTTTACCATCACCTTCAAGGAAAAGGCAAGGGACTGGTTCCACCAGATTCCTTCCAGCTTGATCTTCAGCTATGAGGACTTGTGTCGAGGTTTTCTGCTGAGGTTCTCGACTTCGAAGAAGAGGAAGAAAGAGGTGGAGTTCCTATTTTCAGTCAAGTAGAGGACAAAGGATACATTATGAAGCTACGTGGATAGGTTCTAGGAAGAGATTATTTAAGTCCAGGAAGCACTAGGATAGACTCTGATGATGGCCTTCATGCTTGGACTCTGGGAAGGATTCTTCAGGGTGGCGCTGAAGCGGAAGCTGCCTCTGCCATTTGAGGAGCTGATGGAGAGGGCAGCAAAATAGATAGAGGGAGAAGCGACTAACCCGATATTTTCCATAAAGTTGGCCAAGTTGACGGGAGGTGAGAAGTGAAGGAGCAAGGAGGAAGCAGGCATTAGGAAGGGAGAAGAAGAGACGAACACAGGGGGCAAGGTGTCCAAGGGCAGCAACGGGGATGAGGTTATCAGGATCCCAACAACTGGCTGACCTGGCGGCTGCGGCCAGTTCAAGGCCAGGGAAGAGGGCTTCAAGGGGGACCAGGGAGGTTCAACCCTCCGGGGTGGAGACAGGGTCAGAGGCCACCCCTTCCCCCTCAGCAGCAAACCATGTCAATAGCTAGGGGAGAAGAAGAGGAAGGAGGAATGTTCCGGGAGAAAGAGGAGGGGGCAGGGTGGTATTGCCCTATTGTGACTTCCACCAGGAGGAAGGTCACACGATAGCCACCTGCCAAGATTTTATGGAAGTGAGGAGGACAAGAGCTCTAGGGTAGCAACAACAGCCAATTCGAATCGAGGAGGTTGTTGAAGTTGGTGACCGGGCGGTCTGTCTTGGCGGGTTGAAGACCGCGCGGTCTGGCGGTTTGACTCGCCGGCTTGTAAACCGGGCGGTCTAGCGATCTTCACAGGCGACCTCTCTGCTTCTCTTGTTGTAGCCGTGCGGTTAGTACTTCTGTCTAACCGCGCGGCTTATGCGGTTTACTTTGTACAGTCCGCTTAGCTTGTAAATTTTTAGTCCCACATCTCTTATTTGTATTCTCTCATCTCTCCTCCATTCTATATAAGGGAGGGCATACCTTTGTAATAGTTATCTTTTTTGGATAATAAAGTTTCAATTATTCAAAAACTTATCCGCTTGTTCTCTCTTTTCGCTACTTTCTAACATGGTATCAGAGGGCACGGTCATTTCCTCCTGATTCTGTGCGCTCTCTGTTGTTCGCGGCTTGTTTTCCGCTTCCTGCGACCTGTTTCGCGACTTGCCTTCTCTTCTGTCCGCTGCCCTGTTCGCGCGGCTTGTTTCTGTCCGCTGCCCTGTTCGCGCGGCTTGCTTCTTCTTGGTTCTCTTCTCCTGCTGCTATTCGTCGCAGCGACCTGTTTCCTTGTCGCCGCGCTCCTTGTTCTTTCTTGCCTCTCCGACTTCCTAGTCGTTGCGGACTTGTCTCTACCCGCTGCGGACTTCTTCTCCCTGTCCGCTTCTGCTTTCCCCTTTTTCGCTTGTCTCTATACTCGCGGTTTGCTGCTGTGATCTGCCTGACCGTGCGGGTTGTTCCTATCTCACCTGCATCTTGGTCGCGGTCACCTGCTCTTCTCCTCTCTTCTGTTCGCTCGGCCTTTTCAGTCCGCGCGACCTCTTCCCCGCTGTGCCTTGTTCTGCTTCCTAGCCGCTCGTGTTCGCGCGGCTTCTTCCCTTTAACCCGCTACGGTTTCACGCGGGTTGCTCTCTTTTCCTCTCCCCGCGCCTTTCTCTCTGTTCGCGCGGATTCTCCCTTGTTTGAGCGGCCTCTCTGCCTTTCTTCCTTTAGCCGCTCCTGCTTGTTAGTCGCCGCGACCTCCTGATTCAGTCGCGCGGCTTGTGCTCTGCACCTTGGTCGTGGCCCTTCTTGCCGCTGGTGTGCTGACACCGAGACCGCTGCAGTTTCTTCTTCCTCCCTTCATGGCTTTCTTATCCTCCTCCAAGCCGTTCGCCTCGGTTGTCACGTCTTTTGGTCGTGCACACGTTGCTACTCAGGGCAAATGGCTGATCGACACTGGTGCTACGAATCATATGACCGGCAATCTCCCGTGTTTCTCTCTCCTAGAAAAACATGCTCGCTTGCCCCCGGTTATTCTCGCTGACGGCTCTTCATCACCAGTCCATGGAACAGGGATAGTTCATGTCACTCCGTCTCTTCACTTGGCGGATACTCTATATGTGCCCCAGTTCCCGTGCAACTTATTATCTGTTACCTCTCTTTGCAAGCAATTACAGTGTTCCGTCACATTTACTTCTACTTCTTGCTCTTTTCAGATCCGGACTCCCAACGGACGATTGCTACTGGGAGTGAGAGTGGCGGCTTATACTTCCTGGACAACATTTCTGCTTTTTCCACCTTCTCCTCCACCTCCACAGATCTTCTCCAATGGCATCTCCGCCTTGGTCATGCTCCTCCCCGTCTTCTTCGTCAACTTCTGCCCCACCTTCCTCCTCAAAGTCCTCCGCTCAACTGTGAGGCCTGTCAGCTTGGCAAGCATCACCGCTCCTTCCCTCCAAAGCACGTTCGTAGCTCTACCCGTCCGTTTGATCTTATCCACTCCGATATCTGGGGTCCTTCTCCTACACTTACCATTGGTCGGGGTAGTTCCTATTTTGTCACGTTCATTGATGATTTCTCTCGCTGTACGTGGGTGTATCTATTAAAAGATCGCTCTGAATTATTCTCTGTATGGACATCCTTCTATCTCATGATCAAAACTTAGTTTGGTGTTTCTATCCAAGTTTTTCGATCCGATAATGCCCAAGAATATCTCAGTCGTGACTTCTCTACATTCTGCATGAGGCCGTCTCCCTCCTCTTCCTCCACCTCTCTCTCTCCCTTCTCCACCACCCTCTCCCTCATCTCCGCTGCCGTCGCTCTCTTCTCCCGGGCCAGCTTTCTCTACCACGGATGCTCCGGATGCCGCGGGCCCGGCTGACCTGGATCTTCCTATAGCTCTTCGCAAAGGGGTGCGGACGTGTACCCTACACCTCCTTGCTGCTGTTGTTTCCTATGATCGTCTTACCCCTTCTCGCAGGGCATTTGCACTGGCTATCTCTGCCACTGCCACACCCCGCTCCTATCAGGAGGCCCTTGCTATTCCTCACTGGAAGATGACCATGGATGAGGAAATGACGACCCTCACTGAGCGGGGTACCTGGACTCTCGTTCCTCCTCCCTTCGGTACTGATGTTGTTGGCTGTCGCTGGGTCTTTGTGGTCAAATTTAGCCCAGACGGCACTGTGGATCGGTATAAGACTCGCCTTGTTGCTAAGGGCTTTACTCAGACCTATGAGGTTGATTACTTTGACACCTTCTCCCCTGTGGCTCGTCTCAGCACTATCCGGGTTCTTCTCTCTGTGGCCGTCAATCGGGATTGGCTGATTTCTCAGCTGTACGTCAAGAATGCCTTCCTTTATGGTGATCTTCATGAGGCCGTTTACATGGAGCAACCTCCTGGGTATGTTGCTCAGGGGGAGACACGAGTATGCCGGCTGCAGAAGGCAATTTATGGCCTCAAGCAGAGTCCTCGAGCTTGGTTTGACAAGTTCAGCGGCATTGTGGCGGCTGTGGGTTTTGTGCGAAGCTCTGCTGATCACTCTCTCTTTATTCGCAAAACTACTTCTGGGCTGGTTGTTCTTGTTGTGTACGTCGATGATATTCTTCTTACTGGCGATGACCAGGAAGGGGTAGCCCTGACAAAGCGACATCTTCGCCAACATCTGATCACTAAAGATATGGGCTCTCCAAAGTACTTTCTGGGGATCGAACTCTCTCGGAAGCCCGACTCCTTAGTTCTCTCTCAGCGTAAGTATGCCCTTGATCTTTTAAAAGAGGCAGGATTAACTGGAGCACAACCTGCCCGATGCCCCATGGCTACTGGGGAGGATAAAACCTGGACAGATGATTCGCCTCCTCTTTCAGATAGTTCGCGGTACAGGCGTCTGGTTGGTAAGCTCATATATCTCACAGTGACCAGACCCGACATTTCCTATGCTGTGGGCAAGGTGAGTCAATTCATGCAGCACCTGGGAAAGGATTACTTTTTCAGAAGAATGGTCATCTGAGGATTGAAGCCTACTCAGATGCAAGTTATGCTGATGACAAAGGGGATCGCAAGTCAACCTCAGGTTTTTGCACCTTTGTTGGGGGCAATCTGGTGAGCTGGAAGAGCAAGAAGCAGTCTGTTGTCTCCAGGTCCAGTGCAGAAGCTGAGTATCGCAGTATGACGTCAACCACTTGTGAGTTGAAATGGTTGCGGGCTCTCATGTTAAATTTAGGAGAGGTGTACAACCATCCTCTACCTATGTTCTGTGATAACAAGGTCGCCATATACATCTCCAAAAATCCGGTATTCCATGAAAGAACAAAGCACATTGAGGTTGACTGTCATTTCATTCGTGAAGAGATTTTAAAAAAACAAATTTGCACTCCGTTTGTCACGTCTGATAAAGAGCTGACTGACATCTTCACCAAGTCAGTTTCCGCCTCGTTTCTGCATGTTTGCGACAAGCTGGGCATGATTGATATATATGCTCCAGCTTGAGGGGGAGTGTTGAAGTTGGTGATCGGGCGGTTTGTCTTGGCGGGTTGAAGACCGCGCGGTCTGGCGGTTTGACTCGCCGGCTTGTAAATCGGGTGGTCTAGCGATCTTCACAGGCGACCTCTCTGCTTCTCTTGTTGTAGCCGTGTGGTTAGTCCTTCTGTCTAACCGCGCGGCTTGTGCGGTTTACTTTGTACAGTCCGCTTAGCTTGTAAATTTTTAGTCCCACATCTCTTATTTGTATTCTCTCATCTCTCCTCCATTCTATATAAGGGAGGGCATACCTTTGTAATAGTTATCTTTTTTGGATAATAAAGTTTCAATTATTCAAAAGCTTATCCGCTTGTTCTCTCTTTTCGCTATTTTCTAACAGAGGTGACTGGAGGAGCCGAGGAAGAGGACCGGTGTGTGGATCAGGCAGATGTGGGAGCCCGAGGAGGGATCAGGGTGATCCATGGAGGGGTGGGGGTTGAGGCCATCCGAAAGGTGAGCCTCTACAGCATCTATCGCGGGAGCGTACTTCGACGTCTCAAACCCCGCCACCGGACGAGAGAATCACATTCTCCCGGAAGGACATGCCGGATCACGAGGATCCATTTTGTGATGCGCTAGTGATCCAGACGGCCATTGAGAACTTCACAGTGTCCCACATTCTCCTGGACAACGGAATCTCGGTCAATGTCATCTTTAAGAAGCCATTCAACGACATGAAGGTGGAGGTAAGAAGGCTGCTGGCCTCAAATGGACCACTGTTTGGGTTCTTCGGGGAAAGGAAGAAAGTGGAAGGAGTCAGCCTCCATGTGACTCCAGGGGGTCTGTCCCGGAACTGCCGGTTCGTCATTGTGGACACTCCGAGCAGTTACAACGTCATCTTCGGATGACCCCTCATTAGAGCATTCTGATGCGCCCCCGCATCTTTCCACAAGTGCCTAAAGTTCAATATGGGGGAGTTCAGATCAGGGTGAAGGGAGACCCAAAGATAGCAAGGCAGTGCTACGTCACAGACGTGAACACCATCTCTTAGCAAGGAGAGGCGGAGGAGATGGAGAAGGCGATGGAGGAGCTTTCCGGGCAGGAAACAACAAGAAGAGCGGAGGAGAAGGAGGTCCACACCAAGGTCGGGGGAACAGAGGAACTGTCAAAGGAGCAGGCCGAGTTGATGGCGGTGGAAGAAGTGGAAGAAGAAGAGACCCTCACCCAAGGAGAAAGGGCGGCGGAAGAGTGGGAGGAACAATCCCAATTAGAGCCAGTCGAGGGGGTGGTGGACATGGAAGTCCTCACCCAAGGGGGGAAGGTGGAGAAGGTGCAGATCAGTGGCGGCCTGTGTCCTGGGGACCGGAGAAAATTTTAGAGCGCATCCAGAAGAGTGGACATCTTCGCATGGAGTGCGACCGACATGCCGGACATCGATGTGGATGTGGACTAGCACCGACTAAATCTCGACCCAAAGGTCCACCCTATCCGCCAGAAGAAGTGGACCGTTGCTGACAAGCTAGAGGAGCTCATTAGAGGAGAGGTGGAAAAACTGCTGAAGGCGTGGTTTGTATCGGAGATCCAGTATCCAGGCTGGTCTCCAATGTTGTAATGGTGAAGAAAGGAGATGAGAAGTGGAGGATGTGTGTAGATTTTTCTCTGTTCAATAAAGCATGTCCTAAAGATTGTTACCCCTTGTCTCGAATTGACGCACTGGTTGACTCAGCCATTGGTTTCCCTATAATGAATTTTTAAGATGCATTTTCAGGATATCACCAAATCAAGATGCACCCGCCAAATTTCAAGGATGTATCCTTCATCACAAGGGACGTGTGCTATTGTTATAATATGATGCCTTTCGTTCTAAGGAATGCAAGAACAACGTACCAATGAATGATGAATATTCTTCTGTGGGTAAAGGGGAGGAATCTGGAGGTGTACGTAGATGACTTGATCATGAAGAGCAAGCATGTTGGCTCTCACCTCCAAGATCTGAAAAAACTTTTACAACCTTGCGAAAGTATAACATGAGGTTGAATCCCCAAAAGTGTCTTTGGGGCTAGCCGAGGAAAGTTCTTGGGACACCTCTTGACTCCTGCGAGAGTGGAACCGAATCCAGATAAGGTGAAAGCAATAATGGAGTTGGAATCTCCTCAGAATGCCAAGGAGGTTCAACGCCTGACCGGGAAGCTGGCGGGGTTGAGCAGGTTCCTCTCCCGGGCAGGGTTCGTCGTTCTTTAGAATGTTGAGGCGAAACCAAAAGTTTGAATGGTCTAAGGAATGTGAGGGGGCTTTCTAGTCCTTGAAAATTCAACTCACCAAGGCTCCTCTACTCCAGGGACCCAAGGAAGGGGAAGATTTATCTTTGTATCTTAGGGTAGGAGCGGAGGCTGTAAGCTTCCTGGTCCGGGAGGAGGGCAGGAAGCACCTGCTTATTTATTACGTAAGCACTTGAAGAAGGCAAACTCAATTATCGAAAAGCTGGCATTCACTCTGATTATCTCGGCAAGGAGATTCAGGCCTTACTTTCAAGCCCACTCGATTTGGGTAGTATCCGCAATATCTTTAAGGAGGTAGAGCATTCGAGGAGGTTGGAAAAGTGGTCGGTGGAGCTAAGTGAGTTTGATATCTCTTTCGTACCTCGCTTATCTCAAGGCTCAAGCCATAGCAGATTTCCTAGCTGATTATGTGGCGGAGGTAGAGGAGGTGGGACCTTCTCAACAATTTGCCTGGAAGTTGCTGGTGGATGGGGCCTCGGGAAGGCATTCCTTAGGATCGGGGGTGATTTTGGAAAGTCCACAGGGAACCCAGATAGAACAGGTAGTGGTGATACAGTTAGCTAAGGAATTGGGAATGCATGATGTGGAAGTGTTGACAGACTCGATGGTGGTGGCCTCACAGGTTAGAGGTGAGTTTGAGGTAGGAGAGCCTACTCTCTAGCGGTGCTTGACAAAGGTGAGGGGACTTATCAGAGGGTTCAGAACGTTCTCCATCCAACATGTACAATGATAATAGAGTATCGTCGCGGACCTACTGTCCAAGTTTGGTCCACGGGCAGGGGGACCCTGACGGATTTGTTCCACCCATCCATCGAGGAAGGAGAGTTGATGGAGATAGATCAACGACCTTTGTGGATGGATCCATTTGTCACATTTCTAACTACATGTCAGTTCCCGGAGGAAATCGCAGACAAAAGGCAGTTCAAGACACAAGTCAACATACTACCAATTGCGTGAGGGAGAGTTATATCGTAAGGCTCTCTCGGGGCTCCTGTCTCGCTACGTAGCAGCAGAGGAAGTTCTCCGAATCTTGGAGGAGGTCCACTCGGGAGAGTGCAAAAGCCATTTTGGGAGCAGGACCTTGGAGGGGAGAGTGGCGCGGCAGGGGTATTTCTTGCCGACCCTAGCAAGGATGTGACAGAGTTCACAAGGAAGTGCAAGAAGTGTTAGTTATTTGCGCCACTCCAGCTCTTGCCCGCACAAAGGCTCAGAAGCATCATGACGCCATGGCCCTTCACGATTTGTGGGATGGACCTGGTAGGGCCTTTCCCACAATCACGTGGGCAGAGGAGGTTCCTTCTGGTTATGATTGATTATTTCTCAAAGTGGTTGGAGGTCAAAACATTGGCCAAGGTGACCTCCCAGGTGATACAAAATTTTGTATGGAGAGAAATCATCTGCCGATATGGATTGCCTCAAGCCATTGTTACTGATAAGGAGACCTCAGTTTGCTAGCTCGGGATAGATCTCAGGTTTGTGTTAGTCCATCATCACAGGAGCAACGGGAAGGTGGAGGCAGCAAACAAAATCATCGTGAACCTGTTGAAAAAGAATGTGGAGAACCTGAAAGAGAGTTGGTGGAGCAACTTCCTTCGGTCCTTTGGGCCCTATGAACCACTTCTAACACGACCACAAGAGGAACTCCTTTCAAGATTTCCCACGGCTGTGAAACCGTACTTCTCGTGGAGTTTGAGGTCAAAACACCACGGGTGGTCACCGCGAGGGGAGGAGAGGAAGATTGGTGGGTGGAAAACGAAGGCGAGCTGCGACTCTCATTGGATCTGATGGAAGAACTCCGAGATCTGGCCGTTATTCGATAAGAAGAGGTCAAGCACCAGATGGCCTTGTACTTTGATAAAAATGTACGAATCAAACACTTTGTAAAGGGAGATCTGGTCCATAAAAAGTTCGACGCGGCTGGGAGGTCGGAGTCAGTAGGGAAGCTCAACCCCAATTGGGAGGGACCCTTTGTAATCGAGGAAGCCCTGAAGTTAGGGGGGATACCTCCTCCAAAATGCGGAGGGGGTATCCATTGGTCACACTTGGAGTGGTGACGATTTGAAGCATTTCTATCCCTGAACATGAATAAAAAAACTTGTGTTATTTTTCTGTTATACTTCTTTAATGAATACCTAGTACTATGAGGGAGGTGGGGCGAAAACACTATGACCACGAGTAGATCCCGCTTACAGGCTTCCGCTAGCTGGCATGGCTGGAAGGCGCTCAGTGGAGAGTTGGAAATATTGACCACAGATAGATCTCGTTGTCAGGCTTCCGCTAGTTGGCAAGGATGGAAGGCGCTCGGTGGAGAGTTGAAAATATTGACCATGAGTAGATCCTGCTGCCAGGCTTCCGCTAGTTGGCAGGGCTGAAAGGCGCTCGATGGAGAGTTGAAAATACTGACCACGAGTAGATCTCGTTGCCAAGCTTCCGCTAGTTGGCAGGGCTGGAAGGCGCTCGGTGGAGAGTTGAAAATATTGACCACGAGTAGACCCCGCTGCTAGGCTTCTGATAGATGGTAGTGCATGAAGGCCCTCAGTGGAGAGTTGAAAATATTGACCACGAGTAGATCACGCTGCCAGGCTTCCGCTAGCTGGCAGGGCAGGAAGGCGCTAGGTGGAGATTTAAAAATATTGACCACGAGTATATCCCGCTGTCAGGCTTCAATTAGCTGGCAGGGCTGGAAGGCGCTCGGTGGAGAGTTGAAAATATTGACCACAGGTAAATCTCATTGTCAGGCTTCCGCTAGCTGGCAGGGTTGGAAGGCGCTCAGTGGAGAGTTGAAAATATTGACCACGAGTAGATATCGCTGCCAGGCTTCCGCTAGCTGACAGGGTTTGAAGTCGCTTGGTGGAGAGTTGAAAATATTGACCATCAGTAGATCCCGCTAACAGGCTTCTGCTAACTAGCAGGGAAGGAAGGCACTCGATGGAGAGTTGATAATATTGACCACGAGTAGATCCCGCTTCCAGGCTTCTGCTAGCTGGCAGGGCTGGAAGGCGCTCGATGGAGAGTTGAAAATATTGACCACAGGTAAATCCCGCTGCCATACTTCCATTAGCTGCCAGGGCTGGAAGGCGCTCGGTGGAGAGTTGGAAATATTGACCACGAGTTGTTCACGTTGTCAGGCTTCCGCTAGCTGGCAGGGCAGGAAGGCGCTCGAGGGAGAGTTGAAAATATTGACCACGAGTAGATCCCGCTGTTAGGCTTCCATTAGTTGGCAGAGCTGGAAGGCGCTCGGTGGAGAGTTGAAAATATTGATCACGAGTAGATCCCGTTGTCAGGCTTCCGCTAGTTGGCAGGGCTAGAAGGCGCTCGGTGGAGAGTTGAAAAAATGGACCACGAGTAGATCCCACTGCCAGGCTTCCGCTAGCTGGCAGGGCTGGAAGGCGCTCGGGAGTTGAAAATATTGACCATGAGTAGATCCTGCTGCTAGGCTTCCGCTAGCTGGCAGGGCGGGAAGGCGCTCAGTGGAGAGTTGAAAATATTGACCACGAGTAGATCCCGCGGCAGGATTCCGCTAGCTGGCTGGGCTGTAAGGCGCTTGGTGGAGAGTTGAAAATATTGACCATGAGTAGATCATGTTGCCAAGCTTCCATTAGATGGGAGGGTCGCGCTTGGTGGAGAGTTGGAAATATTGAGCACGAGTAGATCCCGCTGCCAGACTTCTGCTAGTTGGCAGGGTTGGAAGGCACTCGATGGAAAGTTGAAAATATTGACCACGAGTAGATCTTGTTGCTAGGCTTCCGCTAGCTAGCAGTGCAGGAAGGCGCTCAGTGGAAAGTTTAAAATATTCACCACGAGTAGATCCCGCTGCTAGGATTCCGCTAGTTGGAAGGGCTGTAAGGCGTTCGGTGGAGAGTTGAAAATATTGACCATGAGTAGATCTCGCTGCCAGGCTTCCGCTAGCTGTCAAGGCAGGAAGGATCTCTGTAGAGAGTTGAAAATATTGACCACGAGTGGATTCTGCTGTCAGGCTTCCACTAGCTGGCAGAGCTGGAAGGCGCTCGTTGGAGAGTTGAAAATATTGACCACGAGTAGATCCTACTGCCAGGCTTCCGCTAGCTGGCAATGCTGGAAGGCGCTTGTTGGAAAGTTGAAAATATTGACCATGAGTAGATCCCGCTGCCAGGCTCCCGCTAGCTGGCAGGGCTGGAAGGCGCTCGATGGAGAGTTAAAAATATTGACCATGGGTGTATCCCGCTAACAGGCTTCTACTAGTTGGCAGAACTGGAAGGCGCTCGGTGGAAGAGTTGAAATGTCGTTAACCATGAGTAAAACCTGAATAAACCCACCCTACCAAGCTCCCACTAGGCGGCAGGGTCAGAAGGCTCTCGGTTGAAGAATGAATAAAGGTGCAGATGCCGAGCTCCCACTCAGAGGAGGAATCTGGGTGGGATGTTTGAGCTAAGCAAGAGAAGGATTCAGTAAGAGCAGCAGGCGAGTGGAATGGCTTGGGCCGAAACTCGCCCGCTCGCCACTCGTCTACTTGGCACTTGCTGGGAAACAACAACACATGCTAGCGAGGTCAGGGTCGAGTAGATCCTCCTCGCACCTAATCTAATTCAAGGAAGAAGGTGCAAGTGTAATCAAGGCGGCAACTGCTCCGAGGACGCGAGTCGGAAGTCGATGGTATGGATGCGAGAAGAGGCGACAAGTCGCATTCCATGGTACATAACATCATAAGAATAATAAAGATAAAGAAACTCGAGCCAAGAGGGGTTGCGAGTGGAAGACATCAACAGTAAAATAAGAAATAAAAGCTAAGGCAAAAATCTTTGATCTTCATTTAAACTAAGTTTTACAAAAATCGCCTCACGGGCCGGTGTACAAAAAAAAGGAATACATTCAGAATTAAGACATTTGCTCATAGGTCAATCAGCTGCACCACCGTCTTCATCTCCGAGGGGCGAGTCGGCACCATCTCCCGACGAACCGAGGGGGATATAGAGCTCTGGCAGCAGGTCTGCAACGGTAATGTCCTCGCAGTCGTCCTTCACGACTTCAAGTTGTTTCATCAACTTCAGTACAAGCTCCACGGCCTTGACGACAGATTTCCGGCAGGCCTCGTCGACTTCACGCCCGGAGAGGCGAGACAGCTGACTTCCCCCAACCTGCTCGCCGCGATTCAGAAGAATATCGGCAATAAGGCTAGATACTTGAGCTCTCAAGGCTTGGTTCTCCCCCTTCAGCGCCTGATTCTACTCCTCTAAGGCGACGGCGCGCGAACGCATTCGGTCCGCGATCTCGGCATCCTGCAATGGATCACTCCGTTAGAATTTTGTATATGGTGAGGGGGAGTAATGCAAGCACGAGAAAGGATTAAAGTACTTACCGCCCCACCCGCGCTCTTCTCCAGGATACCCTTTGTAACGCCTCATATTTTTCGATGTTTATTTTAAATTCCTTTAGTGATGAATTATTGACGTTTGGGCGTTACGTTGACGTGTAGTTAACGGGTGCCGTTGTTGGAGCGTGATTTTGCTTATCGGAATCCGAGGTTTTGATTCAGGAATTTTAGTATGGCTAATTTTTAGCGTGTTTGTGAAGTTTCGTTACGAACCGGGTTTATTTGGAGACTCGTGTAGTTTTTAGGATTGTTGATGTTAACGCTTTGAGGAATTTTAACTCAAGCTTGGGTTGTCGGATCCTGATTTCGACTTCGTCGTTGGATTCGTAGCATCGCTATTTATCTTTGGTGCGAATTTCGTGGAAATCCGAGATGATTCTAGTTTTCTTTTCGTTTGGACGTTTAGCTAATTATATTACTAATATATTATATATGCGTGTGTGTGCATGTGTATATATATATGCGTAAATCGAAAACCCTATTCATCATCTCTCCCAAGCCGACGGACGTCGCGAAGAGCGGAAGTAGAGGACGTCGCGTCATCGCGAAACCTTTCGGCCGCCGCCGAACGGAGTTCCGATGCACGAAATCGTCGACAGGGGGTAGATTCGGAAAGCTCTCGCATCTTTGCGTGCACGATGAGTTTTTCCCATTTCAATGGATTCTTGAGCGTTAGGGTATTCAGTTTTGACTCTCGTTTGCCCCAAAACATTTCAGGAACTGTAGCCGAGGAGTTCTTGCGGTCGATCCTTGTTGCGGGGCGCTCGTGAGTCCGGATTTCGGTAGGTTTGAGGCAAGTGGTGATTTCTTCCCTTTGCTAAGTCCCTTATTTTCTTTACCTTTCTTCTTCTTTCCTCCTTAGAAGTTAGGAGTAGAGTAGGGTTCAGCTAGGGTGAAATCTGTCCGGTAGAGTAGAAGGCCGACTAAGGTAAATTCGTCGGTAAGTTAAATTCACCGAGTATGGGGGAGTCAGCCTGTGTGAAATTCAATGAGTATAGGGGAGTTAGAATGTGTTAAATTCGTCGAGTATGAGAATTGGTCTGGGTAAAATTCGTCGAATTTTAGCGTTAGGTCAAGTCAATTTGTCGAGAGATTTTGGAGTCGAGTTCGTTGGGTGAAACTAGTTGGCATCGAGTAAAGTCTTTTTTCGCCGAGTATGATTCGTCGAGTATCTTTGAATGTATTAAATTTTGTTAAAGTATAATTCGTCGAGTTTAATCGTTGAATCGAGTCTATTTCGTCGAGTTTCTCCCTGAGGCAAGGGAGAATCGTCGAGTATTATCAACGAATCCCTTGTCGACTTAGAGGATTATGCGTCGATTCATCGAGTATCGCTAGTCTTAGCTTAATTTCGCCGAGTACAATTCGTCGAGTGACTCTTGTATTCGTCGAGTATATTTGACGAATCAGTGTGGACGAGATTTTTTCGTCGAATGAAGTCCAATTCGTCGAGTATTTGCCTTGGAAGAATTTTCGGGATTTTTCCTCCCTTTTCGTCGTTGGAGAAATCATGTGCTTTGTTTAGGGTTTTATCAGTGTTTATGGATGTTTGGTTGTGGGTTTCGGTTGGCAGTGGTTAAAGGACCACCAACCTAATGCTAGTTTGTGAATTATTACACTTGGTGGGTTTTCGTATTTTCTTAAGGATTGTTGGGTTGTGTTGGACAATGTGGCCGCCATCACAGTGCCTTTTAAAAGATGTTTGGACTATTGGGTTGGTTTGGACAATGTGACCACCACCACAGTGCCTTTTTGAGATAGTTGGTCTGATGGTTTGTGTTGGACAATGTGCCACCGGCTCAATACCCTTTTTGTCAGTGTTAATGATTCACATGTTTAGAGCTGATTGGTCTCTTCCTTCTTGTATATATAGATTTGTGTTATTATGCTTACCCTTGCAGATGTTAGCGAAGCATGGCTTCATTTCGCACTTGGTGCAACTTCTTGTACTTATCTATGTAAATTACTCATCCCATATCATTTATGACTTGTTTGTTGTGTCTTGGCAGTTATTTCTATCTTGGGTTGGTAACCATTTGACTCCTCTTAATTGTTTTACTGTTGATCTTTTATTTCCACTTGTACATCCTTGCTGAGACATTCTTTTCTTTTCAATGTCTCAGGCTCGGAGCGGCAACCGTTCGAGCAGTTAGAGTTGGTAGTTACTGGTGTTCTGCAGTTGTTGCGGTGGTTCTTCCCTCACTGTTGTGAGGTAGTTTTTATTGTCCTTGTTGTAGTTCAGACATGCATGATGTTTGGTGGGTTCGTGTCAGGTTGTTGACTCACACTGGAGATTATTGCTGGATGTTGGTTTACTTGCTAACTGCTAAGCCATTTTCTGAATGATTTGTTGGATTAACTTACTCTCTGGAAAGGATTTGTGCTAGGATTGTATGTTAGTTATTTTCGAAGTACAAAAGAATCATTATGCTTATCTCATCTTCATGACATCTTTTTTTAAATTCAAAGTCATTATATTTTAATAAACATAAAAGGTCTTTCTATACTTATACTAAATCTAGAAGCATACATATCATGAGTTAACAAACTTGAGAATTTCATAACAAACTTGAGAATTTCATACAAAGTGTTGGGTTTAGATTCTTGCCCGAGCGTCTGCAATTGTCCCCTGCACGACGTGGCATCACTACGCATATTTTTTCTTACTCTAATACATTGTTTAATGCTGAGAAAATGCGGGTTGTGACAGTTGATATTAGAGGGAGGTTTTAGTGGTCCTGTTTCATTTTATATACACACCGATGTGTCATCAGTACATGTTGGCCGAAGCCTGAACACTACACTCATAATAATGATAAGAAGTATATGAGCATATTATGTAGTATAAGATGTATAATATGTGTTTGTATATGAATCCTCATAGGAAGCAATATGTGACTGTTATGTAGTATGAGATGCATAACAATCATCACATAAATGCATATTAGATTTTGTCTTTTTTACATGCGATATTATGTAGTATGAGATGCATAATATTTCATGTGTACGTCGCTCATAGCATGCATTAAGGACTTTATTAGAATGCATAGCACAACATGCATGTTATAACATAGCATTAACACACGTGTCAAGCTAATATCTACATGATGACATGTGTACACACATGAGTTTAAACAAAAAAATAAGAATTCATACATTCATAGTTTATGCACATGAGTTAATAGGATGACGGTATATCATCCTAAGTTAAAGCATAACATCATTAATGAAAATCTCAGAACAAGTTAGCAGCATGAGCAAGTATCTATACATGTATGCTCAGAAACTCTTAGATTCTGGTTGTTTTGCTTACCTAGTTTCTATTTTGGAAATTGTTAGTAGTTTGCCGCGCATCGAGGATATTTCTATGGTAGGAGAGTTCCCCGACATTTTCCCGATTAGTCTTCCTGGACTGCCACCTGACAGAGATGTGGAGTTTGTTATTTATCTTGAGCCGGGTACTCGCCTTATTGCTAAGGCACCATACTTTATGGGCCCGCGTGAGCTGAAAGAGTTGCGTACCCAGCTAGATGAGTTGTTGTAGTATGGATTCATTAGGCCAAGTTCTTCACTTTGGGGTGCTCCTATCTTGTTTGTAAAGAAGAATGATGGTTCTATGAGGCTGTGCATTGATTATAGGGAATTGAATACAGTAACCATCAAGAACAAGTATCCTCTGTTGCAGATAGATGATTTGTTTGATCAGTTGCGTGGTAGAATGGTGTTCTCGAATATTTATCTTCGTTCGAGCTACCATTAATTAAGAATCCGTGAGTCTGATGTTCCACTGGCCGCCTTTCTTTCTAGGCAGGGACATTTTGAGTTCCTGGTGATGTCCTTTGGATTGACAAATGCACCCTCTGCTTTTATGGACATGATGAATAGAGTGTTTAAAGATTTCTTGGATCATTTTATGGTTGTCTTCATTGACAATGTTTTGGTATATTCACAGAGTGCTGAGGAGCATGCCCAGCACCTGCGGCTGGTTCTATCTGCTTTGAGAGAGCATTAGCTATTTTTGAAGTTGAGTAAGTGCAAGTTTTGGCTAGCTCAGGTGTCCTTTTTGGATCACGTGAATAAGGATGGAATTTTGGTTGACCCATAAAAGATAGTCGTTGTGGATTGGAAAAGACCTACCACACTTAAAGAGATAAGAAGTTTCCTAGGGTTGCTATTATAGAAGGTTTGTGGAAGGATTCTCTGCGTTGTGTGCGCCTTTGACTAAGCTGACGCAAAAGAATGCTGCATTTGTATGGAACGATAAGTGCAAAGGAGCCTTTTAGGAGTTGAAAAGGATATTGTGTACTGCTCCAGTATTGTCTTTGCCTATCGAAGAAGTGGAGTATGATGTTTATGTGGATGCATCGTATGTTGGGCTCGGTTGTGTATTGATGTAAGAAGGAAAAGTGATTGCGTATGAGTCGAGACAATTAAAGGTTCATGAAAATAATTACCATACTCATGACTTGGAGTTTGCGGCGGTGATTTATGCCCTGAAGTTATGGAGACATTTGTTGTATGGCGTGTTGTGTAAGATTTACACAGACCACAAGAGCTTGAAGTATGTCTTTACTCAGAAGGAGTTGAATTTGTACTAGCGTAGATGGTTGGAATATGTCGCAGATTATGATGTCTAGATCTTATATCATCCAGGCAAAGCTAATGTGGTAGTTGATGCCTTGAGCAAGAAAACTGCACAGATCTTTAACCTTTCTGTGGAATTCTTGGTGGAAGAGTTTTTGTTCATGAACATCTCTGTTGGAAGTAGTGATTCGCCAAGCAGCTTGGAAGTAGTAGAACCATCATGGATTACGCTTACGAGGCTACATCAAAAGGACGACCCTGATTTGCAGCATATTCATAGTAGAATTGAAAAAGGATAATTACCGGACTTTTCAATTGATGATGTAGGTACTTTGAAGTACCGCGGTAGATATTGTATTCCCGATGTTGAGGATATTCAAGCAAAATTGTGGAGTGAAGCACATGGTTCTAGTATTGCCTATCGCCCTGGTTCTACGAAGATGTATAGAGATCTGAAGCAGATCGTTTGGTGGTATGGGATAAAAAAGATATAGTCAGGTTTGTGTCTAAGTGTTTCACCTGCAAGCGTGTTAAGGCAGATCATAGAAGGTCTGGTGGCAAGCTGACGCCTTTGGATATTTCAAGTTGGAAGTGGGAGAGCATCTCTATGGACTTCATTACCGGTTTGTCGAGATCTCCTCAAGGACATGATTCTGTGTGGGTTATAGTTGATAGATTGACTAAGTGTGTTCACTTCATGCCGTTTAAAATTGGTTACTCCATGAAGAAAATAGCAGAGTTATATTTGGATGAGGTCATTAGATTGCATGGAGTAGTGGTAAGTATCATGTCCGATCAAGATTCCAGGTTTATGTCTCATTTTGGAAAAGTTTGGAGGAAGGGTTGGGTACCGACCTCAGATATTCAACCGCTTATCATCCGCAAACTAATAGTCAGACAGAGAGAGTTAATCAAATTTTGAACGATATGATCAGATGTTATATCTTAGACCACAGAGGAACGTGAGACGAGCGGCTTAGATTGACGGAACTTGCCTATAATAATAGTTATCAGGAGAGTTTGCAGATGACCCCCTTTAAGACTTTGTATGGGAGGCATTGTGTAACACCCCTATCCGTCGCACAACATATAGCAGTAGGTCCGGTCGGGGCCCGACGTCATATACCACAGACAGTCCGGGTGGTTACTCAATGGAAACCATCCAACTAATCCAACGTCCTACACAGAGCATTCTAGTGGAAGCAGTTTTATAAGTTGTAATTAAAAGAACCCAGCACAAATAGCATGAATGTCCACTAAACGATCCCAAAAGAATGAAGTACAAATACACAAGTACTGGCTTTAAGGCCTTACAATTTGTTTCCTTCAAAATTACATGTTTTCCAAACCTCGGCACGCAGGCCGGCCATACATGAATAAAAGAAAACATCCAAAATTAGGCCTTCGAGGGCCGGCACAGCAACTTGGGCTTTAGCCCGCTATTGACCGCTCGGTCCAGCAGCACCTGCAAGCATAATCCACCGCACGGTGGCAAACAAAAGCAACGGTCAGCAATGCTGACCAAATTATAACGATCCCGCCCCCAACTCGGGGCGGCGATGCTCCTTCCCTGCACTTTATTAGTATAACCAAGCAGTATAGTAATATCACTACATCACAGGCGTAGGCTCGCACGGCCACACACCCCGTGCACTTAGGGCACATTCTCGGTGATCACGGTCAAAGTCCGCCGACTCACCACCATCCCTTTGGACGGCCATAACTCGTGAGCATTTGGTCTTTCTGGCCACTGCCTAAGACCCTCAATCTATGCCAACGGTAAGTGCCAAGTAACTTTAGGTCTCTTTAACCGAACGACATAGAGCGGGTACGGTTCTGCCTGACCCATTGCTCACACCGCAACGTTAATTTAAAACATATGCGCGGGTCAAACTTTCCCGAGTCCCAAATCGTCTACACACAACACATCACCCAATTATGTTCAAGTTGGCTCCCAGGCCCACATGTTTGGCAGAATCACGCATCTGCCCAGTTTTCCGAGTGCACCTTTGGGTTAATCCCCAAGGCTCCCTGTTGCAATCTAACTCGTAGAAAACCCGAAAAACAAACATTCGCACGGAGTCTTCTCCGGCCATTATGCAATGCAACATCACCGATCCAGACCAACTTGTCCGGGTAGGCTTCACACATCATGCCTATGTCCGTTCTCGAAAACGGACTCTAAACAACGGGGACTTTACATATCTACCCGAAGGAACGCCTCCAACTCACCGCAAACTCGCGAGAGCGGGCTTCCTATGCAAAAGGAGAGCTTCACATGCTCAAGTAGAGAATCGTTACCCTAGCGTTCTTCCTTGACGCCATGGAAATGTAAGCGGATGAAAAGCACCGCACTCTCTTTGCCTCCGTAGATCCGAAGTCGGTTCACGATTTGGAGCTCCGAAGCTCCACCGGTGACCGGATCTAGGCTTCTTCTTCCTCCTTTGCTCTCCTCTCTCTCTCTATACTTTAGAAAGAGAACCTCTCAAGTGAAATGAGGGTTTCAAGGGTCCAATCCCGGGTATATCCAAGCACTAACAACCCCCAGCCGTCGGATCCCGAATTAAAGAAACGAACGGCCACGATCCAGATCTAAAATGCAGAATCTGGGCCGAACACAGCCTGTGACACGCCCGTGTCCAGGGTCGTGTCCCTCATTCGCCGTCAAAATCGACGCGTCTCGAAAAACACACGGGCATTCGACACGCCCGTGTTCGACCTGACACACCCGTGTTCCAACTGACACGGCCGTGTGGTTGGTCGTGTGCCCCCATAGACACAGCCCCGAAAACAACCCGAGACTCACACGGGTCTCGGACACGCCCGTGTCCAATGTGACACGCCCGTGTCAAACCCGAACACGTCTGGGCTCCAGGCCGTGTTCACTGTCTCGACACTTCGTCGAGCGAAGTTCGTCGACCACACGACACGGTCTGGGACACGTCCGTGTCCTAGGCCGTGTTCTCTGCTCGACGATCGTCGAATCCAAAATCGTCGAACATACGACCAGATCGTCGAACCCCTCTCGACACGCCCTGGGACACGCCTGTGTCCCAGGCTGTGTTCTCTGCTCGACGATCGTCGAATCCAAAATCGTCGAACACACGACCAGATCGTCGAACCAGCTCGACACGCCCCGGGACACTCCCGTGTCCCCGGCCGTGTGCCCCCTGCCAAATTCCAAATTTGGCCCGAAACGTCACTCGTCCCTCTTTTGAGTTTTGGGGTGTTACACGTTGTCGAACCCCCTTATTTTGGGCTGAAGTTGGTGAAGGACCGTTGTTGGGACCGGAAGCTTTGGAAGAGATGAATACTTCTGTGACACATTGTAACACCTCTGTCAGTCACATGAAATATAATAGAGGGTCTTGTCGGGGCCCCACACCATATTCCACAAACATGGAGCGGGATTACAGGTTAATATCAAAAGACTACTCGCATTCTAGCGGAAGCTTTAAGGTTGCATGAACTCATACCAATTGAATGTTCACTATATATAAACCAAACCATTTATATATATACCAGGAATGTCACTTATAAATACACAAAAGTTATGGCTTTAAGACCTTACAGTTACATTTCACAAGTGTGGTTTACAGACATCGGCGCACAGGCCGACCACACATGAAAACAGTAAAATTTCTTCGTTCGGTCTTTCGAGGGCCAGCATAGTAGCAAGGGCTTCAGCCCACTATTTCCCGCATAGCTCTCCAGCACCTGCACAGGGACAATCCACCGCAACGGTAGCAAACAAGGTAATGGTCAGCATTCAACTGACAAATTTATAACGACCATACCCCTTTCCGGGGCAGTGGTATTCCTTCCCTATAGGCATAGCATTTTCACAAGCAGATATATCACAAGAACGTGCACGCACACACATGTACAACCCCGTATCCGGCGAGTGGGGTCGCCATAAACCAGACCGACCGGCTCTCTTTTCTCAAGTCTCGGCCAAGCATCAATGGGGGGGGCGGAGCTCTGCAGTCTCCAGCTCGTGCAGGCGAGCCCGGCTGTGGCACACGAGTTCAGACAGCGTCGTTCTGCCTTGGCGATCGAGAGGCCCGCCCAGTCAGCTCAGTTCGTCGAACGGAGCTCGACGTTCGTCGAGTGGAGCTCGGCGTTCGTCGAACAAAACTAGGTGTTCGTCGAGCTCTGGGCCTTTCGTCGAGTCCCAGGCCGCTCGCCGAGTTCTGACCGCTGAACGAACTCGCGACATGCAAGCAGGGCAGTCCGGACCCGTACTCGACAAAGGCCGGGCGGAGGTGGCGAGTGCCAGCTCCATCGAGCACTCACCGCCCATGCCGAGCAGTGGTTGTTGAGGGCTTCTCGCACATTGATTTGTGAGGTATTTTACCATTTTGCCCCCGCTGGCCTGCCCATAGCCTACTAAAACAGCGGAGTTACGCTATTAGCAGACCAGGTTGGGCTGCACATAGCTGTTCAGAACATCGGAGGTTGGCTATTTGCATGCCATTTTCAAAAATCTATAAATAGGACCCAAGGAGTACCTCAGAAGGCATGTTCACTTGTTCCCAAGTCTTCTAGCGCTTTCTAAGGTAGCCTTAGCTCAGCCTTTGGCTAAGGAGGGGAAGCGCTCTAAAATCTTCGGGGTGTGTGGTGGGACCTCCACGCCGAGCCCTTGGGTCAGTTTTCCTTTGTCATTTGGCTAGTAGGAGAGAAGTAAGTGTGCGATCACCCCTTCCCCAAGGGTGAACTCCACAAGAGACCGAGTTTTCAGTTTCAACATTTTGGTGCGGTGAGCGTGGAAAGTGGTCGGCACAGAAAATCTTCGGCAGGCTCGATGACAGGAGAAGGACAAGTCTCGGACAGGTCCGACTCGCCGCCCCTGTCACCTCTAGACACGGTGGGGATGTTCGAAGACTTCAGACATGAGGTACTCAGCCTCGTCAAGTTCGCACTCGGCGCGTGGGCCGAGTGCTCGACTCCAGCTGTCCCAATCGATGTCGCCCCGTCTCTAGGCGATGGCGCTCCTGGCGGCGAGCTGGGAAGGAGGTCGTCGTGGAAGGAAGGGGATGCGAGCTCCCTGGGCGCGTGCTCTTCCCAGGCTCGGCAAGCGGAGGCCGATTCGACAAGATGGGCACGCGAGATCCTTCAGCTCGCCCAGCGGGGGGAGGCAGCCCCTTCAGCAAGTTGGTTTCTTCTGCCCCAGTTCCAGGGGTTTAGGGATCTAGAGATTTCCTACTACACCGGGAAGGGGGACCCGGTCCAGCACGTCTAGTGGTTTGAAGACGTGGTTTCGATCCGGCAGATGTCGGATGACTTTAAGTGTCGGCTCTTCGCCATCACCCTCAAGGAAAAGGCGAGGGAGTGGTTCCACCAGCTGCCGTCTAGCTCCATTTACTGCTTCGAACACTTGCTATGGGGATTCATGTTGAGGTTCACCACCTCGAAGAGGAGGAAGAAGGAGTCGGAGTCCCTGTTCCACATCAAGCAAGGAGTGAATGAGACATTGGGGAGTTACGTCGACCGGTTCCAGGAGGAGGTCACCCAAGTCCAGGAGATGTCAGGCCATAACCTGATGATGGCCTTCACCCTGGGGTTGCAACGGGGTTTCTTCGGGATGGAGCTGAAGAGAGTGCCGCCTCTCTCCTACGAGGAGCTGATGGAGAGGGTGGCAAGAGAAGTCGACAGGGAGGCGTTGAATCCATAGTTCGCCCGGAAGTTGTCCAGGTGGGCCACGAAGGAAGAGAAGGATCCAAGAGGCGGTAGGGGGCAGGAGGAGAGGAGAGCCGAACCCCGGCAGAGGGAACAAAGGAAACTTCAGGGGCAGCATCAGCCTAGGTGGGGACGTCAGGAGTCGGACCGTCGGTTGGGCTGGAGGCCCAAGTGGCAAGACCAGGGGCCACGAAGAGGTTACCGGGGAATGGACCACCACCAGGGGGGCCAGGATCAGTTCCACCCCCCCCCCCCCCCCGGTTGTAAGCAGGCGCAAAGACCTCCACTCCCCGATCAAAACCAGGCTATGTCCATAGCCATGGGGGAGAGGAGGAGAGCGGCGCGAAGGAGGAGAAGAGAAGTCAGGGTGGAGTTGCCCTACTATGACTTCCACCAAGAGGAAGGACACGCCATGGCCACATGCCCGGAGTTCCTCGAGATGAGAGGGAACAGGGAGCAATATCAGTAACAGGGGCTCCAGGAGGTGAGGATTGAAGAGGTCCTGCCTCGGGCGGAGGAGGATCGGTGTGAAGACCCTACCCATGTACCGTCAGAGTGTTAGCTCCACGTCCCAGACCCCACCCCCGGAAGAGAAGATTACCTTCTCAAGGAATGATATGCCAGATCATGAGGATCCCTTCTGCAATGTGCTGGTCATCCAAATGGCCACCGAGAATTTCACCGTCTCCCGGATACTCATTGACAATGGGAGCTCCGTCAACGTCATCTTCAAGAAGTCATTCAACGCAATGAAGGTGGAGGCAAAGAGGGTGTTGGCTTCAAATGGCCCCTTGTTTGGGTTCACGGGGGAGAGAAAGGAGGTAGAAGCAGTGGGGCTCCATGTCACCCTGGGGGGGGGGGGAGGGGGCAGTCCCGGAACTGCCGATTTGTCATCGTGGATGACCCCAGTAGATACAATGCCATCTTCGGAAGGCCCCTCATCAGCGCCTTTCGTTGCGTCCCCTCATCCTTCCACCAATGCCTGAAGTTCAGCGTCGAGGGAATCCAGGTACGAGTCCGAGGTGACCCCAAAGTAGCGCATGAGTGCTATGTCACCGCCGTGAACTCTATCTGCTGGCAGGAGGGGGCCGAGGAGAAGGAGTGGAGAATGGAGGAGGCGGAGCAGGAGGCTGGCAGAGAGGAGATGGAGGTGGAGAGCTGCACCGAGGTAGAGGTGGCACGAGGAGACCGGGAGGAGTTGGCCGAGGCAATGGCCATGGAGGAAGAGGTGGAAGCGGAGGTTCTTGTCCCGGAGGAGAGGGACGTCGGAGAATGGGGGGAGCAATCCAGGCTGAAGGCTGCAGAAGAGGTGGTGGAGATGTTCTCACCCTGAAGAGGCATTTGACCCAGGCTCCGCTGCTCCAAGGGCCGAAGGAAGGGGAAGACCTATACTTGTATCTCATGGTCAGAGAAGAGGCCTTGAGCTCTGTCCTGGTTCGTGAAGAAGGGAAGAGGCAGCTCCCCATATACTATGTGAGTCGGGTTCTGAGGAAGGCCGAACTTCGATATCCGATCTTGGAAAATCTGGCCCTCGCTCTAATCATCTCGGCCTGAAGGCTTCGGCCCTACTTCCAGGCACACTCCATCCGAGTGGTGACTGACCATCCCTCCGCAACATCTTCGAGGGGGTGGAGCATTCAGGCAGACTAGTCAAATGGTTGGTAGAACTAAGATAGTTCGACATCTACTTCATCCCACGCCTCTCGATCAAGGCCCAAGCAATGGCCGACTTTTTGGCCCACTACGTGGTCGAGGTGGCAGAGGAGGAGCTCACTCGTCCGGCTTCGTGGAAGGTAAAGGTGGACGGCGCCTCAGGGAAACATTCCTTGGGGGTAGGGGTAATCTTGGAAAGCCCCCAAGGGGCGAGGATTGAGCAAACAGTGGTGGTGCACTTCCCCATCACTAACAACCAGGCCGAGTACGAGGCCGTAATAGCAGGGTTGCGCCTGGCTAGGGAACTGGGGGTGCTGGACGTGGAGGTTCTCACTGACTCTATGGTGGTGGCTTCCCAGATCAACGGAGAATTCGAGGTGAGGGAACCTACCCTCCAGCTATACTTAGCAAAAGTGAAAGGGGTCATCGACACGTTTCAAACCTTCTCCATCCTACACGTGCCCAGAAAATAAAACGAGCAAGTCGATCAGCTGGTGAAGCATGGTCCCCGGATCGGGGGTACCATCACCAATCTATTTTGCCCTTCCATTGAAGAGGGAGAGCTGATGGAAGTGGATCAACGCTCCTCGTGGACAGACCCGTTCACGTCCTTCCTCTCCACAGGGAAGTATCCAGAGGGGATGGACAAGAAGAAGTTCAGATACAAATCGACACATTATCTCCTCCAGGACGGACAATTGTACAGGAAGACTCTCTCAGGGATGTTGGCTCGTTGCGTGGCCAAGAGTGAGGTGCAGATGATCTTGGAAGAAGTCCACTCCGGGGAGGGTAGGAGTCACTCAGGGAGTCAGACCTTGGAAGGAGAGAATCCTCAGATAAGGGTACTTCTGGCCAATCTTGAGCCGCGATTCCACAGAATTCACAAAGAGGTGTCACAAGTGCCAGCTGTTTGTCCCCCTCCAACTGCAACCTGCTCAATGCCTCAAGATTATCATGGCCCCCTGGCCCTTTGCAATTTTTGGAATGGAATTGGCTGGGCCATTCCCTCAGGCCAGCGAGTAGAGAAGGTTCCTACTAGTAATGATTGACTACTTTTCTGAGTGGCTGGAAGTGAAGGCGCTAGCCAAGGTGACTTCCCAGGTCATCAGAAATTTTGTTTGGGAGGAGATCTGCCACCATGGGCTGCCACAGGCCATCGTCACGGACAACGGGCCTCAGTTCGCCAGCGCGGAATTCACTAGCTTCTGCGAGCAACTCGAGATTGACCTCAGGTTTGCCTCGGTCCAGCATCCCAGGAGCAACGAGCAGGTAGAGGCCGCAAATAAGATTACTGTGAACCTCCTGAAGAAGAAGATAGAAAACCTGAAAGGGAGCTGGGTGGAGCAGCTTCCCTCGGTCCTCTGGGCCCTGAGGACCACCCCCAACACAGCCACGGGGGAGACTCCTTTCAAGCTCTCCCATGGATGTGAGGTAGTACTCCCCATAGAATTGGAAGTTCAAACGCCTCGGGTGGTCACGACAGAGGAAGGCAGGGAAGAATGGCAGGCCGAGAACGAGGAGGAGCTGCGACTCTCCCTTGACATGGTGGAGGAGCTGCGCGACCTCTCCGCCATCCGACAGGAAGAAGTGAAGAGGAGAATGGCTAAATACTTTGACAAGCACGTCAGAGTCAATCAATTTGCGGAGGGGGACTTGGTCTTGAAAAATGTGGATGCAGCGGGAAGATCGACAACCGTGAGGAAGCTCAACCCCAAAAGGGAAGGTCCATACATTGTAAAAGAAACATTAAGATCAGGAGGGTATCACCTCTAAAATGTGGGGGCGAGACCCTAGCTCTCACCTGGAGCGGTGACGACTTGAAATGTTTTTATCCTTGAGATATGTAAGTAATGTCTTGTTCTTAGTAAAACTTTTTGATGTGTTAATTCTGCTGCAGTAACTCGTATGAGATGATGAAGTGTTCATTTGATAGAACCCGAGCAGATCCCGCTGTCAGGCTCTCACTTAGCTGGCAGGGCTGGATGTCACTCGATGGTGTCTACCCAGACCCCGAGCAGATCTCGCTGTCAGGCTCTCACTTAGCTGGCAGGGCTGGATGTCACTCGATGGTGTTTACCTGGAACCCGAGCAGATCTTCGCTATCAGGATCTCACTTAGCTGACAGGGCTAGATATCACTCGACAGTGTCTACCCAGACCCTGAGCAGATCCCGCTGCCAGGCTCTCACTCAGCTGGCAGGGCTGGATGTCACTCGATGGATGTCTACCCGGACCCCGAGCAGATCCCGCTGTCAGGCTCTCACTTAGCTGGCAGGGCTGGATGCCACTCGATGGTGTCTACCTGGACCCCGAGCAGATCCCGCTGTCAGACTCTCACTTAGCTGGTAGGGCTGGATGTCACTCGGCGGTGTATACTTAGACCCCGAGCAGATCCGCTGTCAGGCTCTCACCTAGCTGGCAGGGCTAGATGTCACTCGACGACATCTACCCGGCCCCCGAGCAAATCCCGCTGTCAGGCTCTCACCTAACTGGCAGGGTTGGATGTTACTCGGGGAAGTCTCGTACTCTCCAGATATTAAGAAGTTTGGCCTTTCTAAAAACAGGAAGAGAAGAGTCTTCACAGGCGAGACGGGACTCGCGAGCCCAACTCGACAGAGGGGTGACAAGCCGTCCTGGGCTCCCGCCGAGGAAGGCAGGCTCCGGTAGGGCACTTCACCCCCCTTCAGTTTTACTTGTGAATTTTTTGGCGATTTTTGGTTCCACATCGGTGAAACAAAAATAGGCAGCTCGCGAGCGAGCTGGGGGGTGGTGAGCCCAGTGCGACGAGTAGTCCACCCCCGGATCGTCTAGGGTTGGCGAGCTCACAAGGCCTACTCTCGGGAACGAGTCTTAACATCCATCCTAATGGTAAGATCTAGCCTCGCGAGGTCGCCCGAGGAGGAAAGCTCGCAAGCAAAAACGTCATAACAGGGAAGCCCAGAAAAAGATAAAAAAATGGGGGGGGGGGTGTTTAGACAAAATTCACATCAAAACTATCTTCAATTGTATGATGTTTATTACAAGTGGTGCTCGCCTAGGAGAGATTAAAAAAAAGAGAAAAGGAAATCAGCTTTCACCCCCCCCCCCTGCCGGACAGGCGATCTTCACCCCCTCCAGCGGACAGATCATCTTAGAAGCCCTTCCCGAAGAGCAAATCGAGGCTGTCTTCCTTCTCGCTAGGAGGCGTCGTCGGGAACAGGCTCGACATGAGTTCCCGGGCCGTGATCTCCTCACAGCCGTCCATCAGCACACCTGCGTCCTTCATCATTTGGAGGGTGCATTCGGCGGCCTCGATTGAATTGACCCGCAGCCTCTCAGCGACGTCGGCCTCGCCAAAGATCCTCGGGCTCTTGTACGGGAAGGTGGGCTCGCTGTTGCCCGGGTGAAAGAAGATTTGCGCTTGGCGGCGGACCTCACGATGGAGGCCCTTGTTCTCCTCCTTCAGCGCCTCATTCTCCCCCTCCACCCCGGCAAGGCGGGCGCGTAGTTGGTTGTTCTCCTCTTCCAGCCCGGCAGCGCGAGCCCGCAACTCCTCCGCGGCCTCGCATCCTGAAGAAGAAAAGGAAGCACGTTTATGATAGGACGAAAAATTCTAAGTCAAAAGTGGAGGGAGCAGCCCGATGTCTACCAGTCCACCGGAGGCTTGGGCGAGTAAGTTCTCGGCGATGCCGAGATGCCTCGCCAGGTCGACGGCCTTATCCTTGGCGACGTCGCGTGCCTGCTTAGCTTTCTGGAGGTGGTTGTTGAGATTGAAGCTACGACGGATCATCATGTGATGAAGCTCCATGGCCCGCATATGGGCCTGCATGCCTTCATGGCCGAGTTGCCGCAGGGTCATGCCCTTGTAAGCTTCGGTGTCCTCGCGGCCATTAAGGTCGAAGTCGAGTGTGTAGGCATATCCGGTGGAGAGCTCGTGGTCGGCCCAAGAAGGGTGAAGGGTGGGATGGAGACTCGGTGGGCTAGCTCGTCCCACTGGACAATGGGTTCGCCGGCGGAGTCCTTCCACCTTCCTCTGAAGCCAAAGAGGGGATGGTCCTTCGGCGCGGCTATCTCACGGTCAGTCTTCTTCGCAGCAGGGGAGCAAAGGACTCGCCGCCCCCCTGCCCCTTGCTCGTGATCTCCTTCAGCGGGCTCTCCGGCGACCCGTCCGGGACGGTCTCGGGCGAGCTCATGTATTTTGGTTTTGTTGTTGTTGTTGATGTCTCGCCCAGGGAACCACAACTGCTTTCTTCATTTTCTTTGGCGGTTGTTGGTGACGGGGCGGGCTCGGTCCCGCAGACTCAGGTCGCCTCTTGCTGGATGAGGGCTTGGAGGAAGCCAGCTCGTCTCGGCAAGCCGCCTCCTCCGCCCTCTCGCGAGCGAGGGGGTCAGAGAACAATCTCGAGTCCGCGAATGGCGGGTTCACAGGAATCAGTCGTTCCCCTGCATAAAAAACTTAGAAAAATTCTATCATGATCTGACGAGCTGAGCAATAGGAAAGAGAAGAATACCTTTGACAAGAAGAACAGAGCGGAGCGAGTTAAGGCCCCTTCGCAGGAAGGCGACCTCGAAATCCTTATGGAGGAAAAACTTGTGGAGCTCGGCGTCGTTGAACCATGAAGGGTGGGGGGGGGGGGGGTAGACGTCCTCGCCTTTTTGCTGGGGGGAGTAAGGGATGTTGCCGAGATCGCCCTTGATTAAGGCGATCTTGGTCATCAGTTATGATGTTTGTTCGCGATCTCGCGAACTTTGATGAGGGCCCCCAAAGTAGGCGGCGCCATCCGGGGTCGCCTTGTAGGAGAAGAGTTTCCTGAAGACGGTCAGGTTGAACTCTATTCACTCCCGGCGGAGGAAGCACGCGAACGCCACCATCATTGTGATGACGTTCGAGTTGAGTTGCGTGGGCACCGCGCCATAATATTTCAATATCTGGCGGACTTCCGGCCAGAGAGGTAGGCGCAACCCCACATCGAAATGCGAGATGGGGAAGGCGAGCTCCTCGGATTAGAAAGTGTTGATGGCCTCCTGCCCCCTCGGCTGGCGCGCCTCGAATCCAGGGGGGACGTAGTCGGTGACGAATTTGGCGAGCTCCCCCTCGGTCGTGTTCTCAAAAAGAAGAAATAATCGGTGAAATGTTGGGCGTATTTTGAGTGGTCATCGGCGTCAGGGTTTGTCTTTCCCATGCTCGCAGGAGGGTTAGAGCGTGAATACGAAAAGAGAGAGCAAGCGAGAAGAGGGTATGAAGGCAGTAAAGGCGGTGGTACGGGGTTGGTGAGGGGGTTATTATAAAAAAGAACCTAGGCTGAGTTGAACGACCAGTCCAGCTCGCCTATCCAGCTCGCCACCCTCCGCTCGCCGACTTCTAGGACTTGTCCCATCACATGCCGAGCTAAGTATAATAGGCTATATATTATTCAGATACCAAGCATTAGAATCTAAAAAATATCCAAAGTTATTATAGACCCAGGAACGAATACTGTTTGAAGAAATCATGTACGGAAGAAAAAGAAGAACAAGATGCGCGAGCTGAGGGGGTCGGGAGGCGAGTGCCGGTAGGCTCGGCAATGGAGTTGTTTCTATCTACCCCAGCCTCGCATTCCTCGCCCCCCAGATTGTCGCGAGTGGAGGAGCTCGCGAATCCGCCCCGAGTTCTCTGAGCTACCAGGAGGCCCTCGTCGATCTCATCCAAAAGCCGGGATGGGGACATCGCCTCGCCGGCCGGGTTGCCCCTCACCTCGTCCGCGAGCCGCACGTAGTCGCGCTGCAGCTCCTCGTTGTCCTCTTGCACCTGGCGCAGGCCGCGCACAAGCTTCTTGAAGAGCCGATCCCCCTCCTTGTTAGCTCCATGTTCTCCACTTCAGAGCCCAGATAAGAGTCTAGAGAGCTCGGAGAGGGGAGGGGAGAATAGCGGGTTGGTTGTGAAGACTCTTCAGCCTCAGACTGGTCGGAAGAACGTGAAGACAGTTACAGCATCAGACATGGAAGGCGAGTATCCCGAAAAAATTACAGGACAAAAACCAGCGAGGTCGGCTTACCTGACGAGCTCGACACCCCCAAGAAAGTGCGGGGAGTGACCAATCTCAGATTTCTTAACACGGCATGAGCAACATGTTCCTGGCGAAAGGAGGCCGAAGCCCGGAACGGGGATGGTTTCGACACCTCCCCCCACGGTCCTGGCAGGCCGCTGAGGGGAAGGGGCGCGAACCAGCGAGTTCGGCCTCTGTGAATCTAGCCCCAAAGTCCGAAGGGGGGGTGACGTGTCCCGAGGGCGATTCTCTGGAGTTCTAAGCCGCGAGTCGCCAAGGGTGTTCTTGGCTCGCGGCGCGGAATCCTCGGCGCCATCCCGTTGGCTGTCCGAGTCGTCGCAGAGGCCAAGAACATTTTTTCCCTTCTCAAGGGCAGGCAGATTAGTGGAGCCGGTCCCGTGCTCCAGGGTCATTTTCAGGTCATCAAAGATGGGCTCGGGTGCCTGGGAAATGATTTCACCCTCTTGGCGGGATTGAGCTCGACCGAGCCACTATGCGGGACGACAAGTGGAACCGCATTCAGGCTGGTAATGCGAGCAGAAGAAGCCTCGCGAACTCGGGCGAGGCTCTCTTGGATCTCCTTAGGGATTGACATCTCGACAGAGTTAGAGCGAGGGGAATGACAAAAGTCACCCAGGTATGCAGACGCATATATACAGCCGCAGGTGGACCCCACCCGAAGATTCTCTCTGTCTCCTGCCGCACTCGCCGAACACTTGGAGGTTGGATGATTCTTTCCGAGCTTTGCCAAGCTCAAAAAGAGCGGGGATTGTGTACAACCTCGTGTCCTGCGAGTGGGGTCGCCAGGAACCAGACCGGCTGGCTCTCTTTTCTTAATTCTCGGCCAAGCATCAATGGGGGGCCGGAGCTCGGTAGCCTCCAGCTCTCCCAGGCGAGCCCGGTTAGTGGCACTCGAGTTCAGACAGTGTCGTTCTGCCTTGGCGATTGAGAGGCCCGCCCAGTCAGCTCAGTTCGTCGAATGAAGCTCGGCGTTCGTCGAATGGAGCTCGGCGTTCGTCGAACGGAACTCAGTGTTCGTCGAGCTCTGGGCCTTTCGTCGAGTCCCCCAGGCCACTCGTCGAGTTCTGACCGTTGAACGAACTCGCAGCATGCGAGCACGGCAGTATGGATCCGTACTCGCCAAAGGCTGGGCAGAGGTGGCGAGTGCCAGCTCCATCGAGCACTTGCCGCCCTTGCCGAGCAGTGGTTGTTGAGGGCTACTCGCCCATTGATTTGTGAGGTATTTTACTATTTTCCCCCCGGGCCTGCCATAGCCTGCTAAAACAACGGAGTTACACTGTTGGCAGACCTGGTTGGGCTGCACATAACAGTTCAGAACAGCGGAGGTTGGCTATTTGCCGGCCGTTTTCAGAAATCTATAAATAAGACCCAAGGGGTACCTTAGAAGGCATGCTCATTTGTTCCCAAGACTTCTAGCGCTTTCTGAGGTAGCCTTAGCTCGGCCTTTGGCTAAGGAGGGGAAGCGCTCTAAGATCTTCCGAGTGTGTGGTGGGACCTCCACGCCGAGCCCTTGGGTCAGTTTTCCTTTGTCATTTGACTTGCAGGAGAGAAGTGTGCGATCACCACTTCCCCAAGGGGTGAACTCCACAAGAGTCTGAGTTTTCGGTTTCAACAGAACAGTTCAATATATCACAAACGAATGCCTTAACGGCCAAACGTTCCATACAATCAGGCGCATTTTCGGTGTACTATTGACAGGGTCCACCACCGTTCAGAGGTCCCAGACATAACGGTTCACTTTGAGCATTCATAGTCTCTATGACGCCGGGCCTGAGACTTTAGTCTTGACGACGTACAACCTAAGAATCTCATTATGTGATCCTAATGAACTCTAATAACCTAGGCACTCGAGTTAGACAACCATAACGCGGATACAGTTCAGCCTTCGAGGGCCAGCATAGCAGCAAGGGTCTCAGCCCGCTATTTCCCGCTCGGCTCTCCAGCACCTGCACAAGACAATCCACCACAAGGGTGGAAACAAGGTAACAGTCAACATTTAGCTGACCAATTTATAACGACCCCACCCCTTTCCCGTGGTAGTGATATTCCTTCCCTGCAAGCATAACATTTTCACTAGCGGATATATCACTAGAACGTGCACTCATGCACAGTTCAATATATCACAAACGAATGCCTCAACGGCCAAATGTTTCGTGCACTCAGGACACATTTTTTTTGTACCTGTTGTCAGGGTCCCACTACCATTCAGAGGTCCCAGACATAACAGTTCACTTTGAGCATTCATAGTCTCTACGGCCCCCGCAGAGACTTTAGTCTTGACGACGTGCAACCTAAGACTCTCATTATGCGATCCTAATTAAAGCTAATAACCTAGGCACTCGATTTAGACAACCATAACGTGGATATAGTTCAACATTTGCCCGTTGCTCAAATCATCAAATCAATGTCTAGTCTGACGCGGGTCAGTTTCCCCATGTCCGTCCGACTCACTGGCCTTTAGGAGCTCGCAACTCACAGATTAGCCTAACAGTCTCCCAGGGACATGCTTTACAATCAAAAGGGAGTTATTGCCAGCGTTCGCCATGATCGCTTGGCGGGACCAACAGAAGTTCTCTTTCTACGCCCAAACGCAACCCAAAACCCTACATCATCCTGTAGTGCCAGAAACACTGGTTTTTTCATAGCATACAGCACAAATAGCTCACCTAGAGCTATCGCCGTTGGCGGTACTCACTGTCTCCCAGAGATATCCAACTGGTCTTAAAACTGTGGAATTTCAAGGTATTTTCCTGGAGTGCAACTCCAGTACTTCCTGCTACTTTCAGTTCACAGGTACAACCCCGCAGACCCCGTAAACTACTTGTTTATACTCGAAGTCTTCTCTGGCACGCAAAATAAACATCACCAATCCAGACCAACCTGTCTCAGATGGGCTTCACACAACATGCCTATTTCATACTACACATTTCCAGATCTATATGCAAGACTCGTTGGGTATTTCATGAATCGACCCAAAGAAATTCTCTCGATTCTCCACCTTTTGGTGGGGGATTCCATGCATATGCCAAAAGAAGGACTTCACTTATCCAAGAAGGAAGATTGTTAACCTTTGTAGTTTTCTTCGGAGTCATGACCTTGTTCTTTTGATCCGGATGGAACTGATTGTCACAGCTTCCTCTCCACGGATCTAGTGTCGACTCGTGATTCTGATCACAAGCACACCTGGATCGATTCTCTTCTTGAGATCCTGGACTTTTCCTCCTCTTCCCTCTCCAGAACTAAGAAAGAGAGTGTGTGAGAGAAAATGAGAATGAAATCTCAAGTCCAGCCTTTATCTGAAAGCTACCGCCACACGATAACCCCTACTGCCGCGAGGTATCAAAGGCGGTGACCACTTTGACCAGCCGGAGCCGCTATCCAGAGCTATCACCCTGCAATAACTCTCTATCGCCGCGCGATAGCACACTCAACGCTTCGTTGACAGCGTTGAGTGCTACCGTGGAGCGCTAGCTTCTTATGGTCAGGCGGTAACAGCCCGAGCCCAGGTTCTTTTATTTCACTAAGCTATCGTCGGCGATAAGCCTATCGCCGTACGATAATCTCCAATGACCCCTTCTCATTTTTGGGGTGCTACAACCCCCTCTCTTACAGAAATTTCGTCCTGAAATTGTACGCATATATAAGGAAAACCAACAACTAATATGTTACAACATATTTTACAAATAACTCGGGATATTCTTCGCGCATGGTTTGCTCTTGCTCCTATGTCGGCTTTTCAAGACCACAGTTGTTCCAATGGACCTTGACTATCTTGATTGTCTTGTTTCGCAGTTGCTTGACCTCTGTATCCTCGATTCGAATGGGCCTAACTTCGTCGTTAGCCCATGATCGACGGTACTCGATCATTTGTAATCACTTGTGTCGCTCTTTCACAGCTTTTCGTAGCACCAATTTGTGAAACACATCGTGCAAACCACTTAACTCCGCAGATAGAGCTAATCGATAGGCAGCTTCTCCAACTCGCTCAACCACTTCAAACGGACCAAGATACCTCAGACTCAACTCTTTCAAGCGCCGAATTCTGGACATGCCTTTGAATGGCTTGATCTTCAAGTATATCCAATTGCCAACCCCAAACTCCATGTTTTTGTGCTTGGCATTATAGTACTTCGCTGCCTGTCTGGGCTATCAGTAGCCACTCTTGTATAACACGTATGTTCGAATTTGCATCTTCGACCTCCTTACGCTTATATAGCTTTGACTCGCTTGTTTTTGCCCAAGCTAACGGTGTACGACACTTCTTACCGTATAAAGCTTCAAAGGGCGCCATTTTTATGCTAGCTTGATAGCTATTGTTGTAGGCGAACTCAATCATATAAAGATAGTCCTCCCATCTCTTCCCGAAATCCAGAGCGCACATACGGAGCATATCCTCCATTGTTTCTGTTGGTCCTTTCATTTTGACCATCCGTTTACGGATGAAAGGCCGTACTGAAATTTAACTTGGTACCCAATAGTTGGTGGATTAGCCTCCAATAACCTGAAGTAAAACGTCCATCTCGGTCACTAACGATGCTACGGGGCACGTCGTACAATCGTATGATATTATCCATGTACAACTTAGCCAATTTTTCAACTAAATTGTCCTTCCTGTTAGGTATGAAGTGCGACACTTTGGTTAACTCGTCAACGATCACCCACACGACATCGTTTCCGCTTTGAGATCTCGGCAGTCCATGTATGAAGTCCATAGAAATGTTATCGAACTTCCATACTGGGATTGGTAACGACTTCAGGAAACCTCCGGGCTTCTGACATTCCGCCTTTACTAAGGCACAATTCTGACATTTTGTCACGTAATGGCTAGTCTTTCTTTCTTCAAACCTGGCCACCTGAACACCTTTTTCATGTCCTTGTACATTTTCATGCTCCCTGGATGAATTGAGTAATTTGTAAAATGTGCTTCATATATCAATTATTCACGAAGTTTACCCACATTCGGGATGCACAAACGACTATCTTTCCACAAAAGCCGTCATCCAAGGAGAATTGGGCATTTGACTCATCCACTGCATAGCGTTGTAGACTCTCATCGAGTTCTGTTGCTCACTGAACCCTATCCGCGAGGTCATATTTTACCTCCGTTTAGTTCAGGAATGCATTTGCAGTAGCATTCTTGTCCACACAAGAGATGTCTAAAGTCTCCAACTCTTGGATTATATACTCATCATGCATCTGCAACCAACTTGCCCTTGCCGGAGTCCTACGACTCAAGGCATCTGCAACCACATTTCCCTTCCCGGGAGTGTAATGAATCTGGAAGGTTAGTTCCCGAGGAACTCCATTCACCTCCGTTGTCGTATATTTAGATCCTTCTAATCTAGAAGATACTTAAGGATCTTATGGTCCGTGAAGATGTCAACTTGCACGTCATATAAATAATGACGCCACAGTTTAAGTGCAAATATCACCGCCGTCAACTCCAAGTCGTGGACGGGATAGTTCCACTCATGCACTTTCAACTGTCGTGAGCCATAAGCTATCACTTTCCTGAACTGTAGAAGAACGCAGCCTAAGCTACTCCTGATGCATCACTGTAAATCTCATAACTATCTGTACTACATGGCGACGTCAAAATAGGCGTTGTGGTCAAACGACTTTTTAGCTCTTCGAAAGCTCGCGCACACTCCGACGTCCAAACAAACTTTGATCTTTTCCGCGTCAGTGTAGTGAGACTGTAGCCTGATCGCGGAGGAGGTTCGTGACGATATTTGGTCCAAGGAGGTGGAGCCTCAGATGGATGATATACGCGAGTTGGCGCTCTGACGCGGTGTCTCGAAGGCTTTTCGCTTTGTTAGCAAGAGCCTGGGTATGATACCTCCAGCTTCAGTTTTGCAGATGTTTTCTGAGGATGAGCATTCTGATATTGAAGACGAGTAGTAGTACTTTTGTCATTGTATGCTTACATTTGATTGTACTTTGCTTTGCCCCTTATTTGTGCTTGGTTGTTTTTGCTGATGGTATTTGTATCTTTCCATCTTTGCCTTGTTATGACATTGTCATCGTTTTTATGTCAGTCGGTAGTTTGTTTGTATTGGCTTGCTTTTTACCTTCCATAGCTTAGGTTTGTGTCTCATGGTGAATGAGTGATGTTTGCGCTGAGTTTGCACGAGGGTTGCTCGCGCTTTGTTTGTGCAAGGGATGCTTACAGCTTCTTCGTGAGGGGGGCAGCCCCCCACGGTGTTGCGCGAGGGTTCCTCGCGGCTTGGTTGCGCGAGGGATGCTCGCGGCTTCTTCGTGAGGGGGGCAGGCCCCCGGTGTCGCGCAAGGGTTGCTCGCGGCTTAGTTGCGCGAAGGATGCTCGCGGCTTCTTCGTGAGGGGGGCAGGCCCCCACGGTGTCGCGTTGCGAGTGTTTGTCTCGCGGCTTCTTAGTGATGTCGGCTAGGATTCTCGCGGCTTAGTTGCGCGAGGGATGCTCGCGGCTTCTTTGTGAGGGGGGCAGGCCCCCACAGTGTCGCGCGAGGGTTGCTTGCGGCTTAGTTGCGCGAGAGATGCTCGCGGCTTTTCGTGAGGGGGGCAGGCCCCCACGGTGTCGCGCGAGGGTTGCTCGCAGCTTAGTTGCGCGAGGGATGCTCGTGGCTTCTTCGTGAGGGGGCAGGCCCCACGGTATCGCACGAGGGTTGCTCGCGGCTTAGTTGCGCGAGGGATGCTCACGGTTTCTTCGTGAGGGGGGCAGGCTCCCACGGTGTCGCACGAGGGTTGCTCGCGGCTTAGTTGCGTGAGGGATGCTCGCAGCTTCTTCGTAAGGGGGGCAGACCCCCATTGTAACGCCCCGAAACTCAAAAGAGTGACGGGAGGCGTTTTGGGCCAAATCTGGTATTTGGTAGGGGCACACGGCCTGGGACACGGGCGTGTCCCAGGGCGTGTCAGGCTCGAGTCGACGATTTGGCCGCGAAGTCGACGAAATTTGGAGTCGCCGATCGTCGAGCAGCCAAACCGGCCTGAGACACGGGCGTGTTTCAGGGCGTGTCGAGCCCGTGTCGACGATCGGCCCGGGAGTTGACATTTTCGCTCGACGATGTGTCGAGACAAGGCACACGGCTAAGGACACGGGTGTGTCCAAGGCCGTGTCGTGTGATCGACGAAGTTCGCTTACGAAGTGTCGAGACAGTGAACACGACCTGGAGCCCAGACGTGTTCTCGTTTGACACGGCCGTGTCACATTGGACACGGGCGTGTGCAAGACCCGTGTGAGTCTCGGGTTGTTTTCAGGGCTGTGTCGATGGGGGCACACGGCCAACCACACGGCCGTGTCAGTTGGAACACGGGCGTGACCGGTCGAACACGGGCGTGTCAGAATGCCCGTGTGTTTTTCGAGACGAGTCGATTTTGACGGCGAATGAGGGACACGGCCCTGAACACGGGCGTGTCACAGCCGTTTCGGCCCAGAGTCTGCATTTTTGATCTAGATCGTGGTTGTTCGTTTCTTTAATTCGGGATCCGACGGCTGGGGGCTGTTAGTGCTTGGATATGCACGGGATTGGACCCTTGAAACCCTCATTTCACTTGAGAGGTTCTCTTTCTAAAGTATAGAGAGAGAGGAGAGCAAGGGAGGAAGAAGAAGCTTAGATCCGGTCTTTGGAGAAGCTTCGGAGCTCCAAATCGCGAACCGACTTCGGATTTCGGAGGCAAAGAGAGTGCGGTGCTTTTCATCCGCTTACATTTCCATGGCGCCAAGGAAGAACGCTAGGGTAACGATTCTTTATTTGAGCATGTGAAGCTCTCCTTCTTTGCATAGGAAGCCCGCTCTCGCGAGTTTGCGGTGAGTTGAGGCGTTCCTTCGGGTAGATATGTAAAGTCCCCGTTGTGTAGAGTCCGTAAACGAGAACGGACATAGGCATGATGTGTGAAGCCTATCCGAACATGTTTGTCTTGATCGGTGATGTTGCATTGCATAAATGCTGGAGAAGACTCCGTGCGATTGTTTTGTTTTTTCGGGTTTTCTACATGGTAGATTGCGATAGGGAGCCTTGGGGATTAACCCTAAGGTGCACCCGGAAAACTGAGCGGATGCGTGATCTTGCCAACTTGGTGGCCTGGGAGCCAACTTGAACATAATCGGTAATGTGATTTTGTGAAAGGAAACGGGACTCGGGAGAAGTTAGAACTCTGGCATATGTTTTAAATTAACGTTACGATGTGAGCACAGGTTAGATGGAACCGTACCCGTTCTTGTCGTTCGGATTAGAGCCGTTGGCATAGATGAGGGTCTTCGTGGTCTATGGTTTAAATTACCGTGACCCATGTCGGGAAGACAAATTGCTCATTGTTGGGCGTCCTGGGGACGGATGGTGAGTCGGCGGGCTTTGACCGTGTTCACCGAGAATGTGCCCTGAGTGCACGGGATGTGTGTGTCGTGCGAGCCAACACCTGTGATGCAATGTATATACATATACTGCTTGGTTTTGCTAAAAAGTGCATGGAAGGAGCATCGCCACCCCGAATTGGGGGCGGATCGTTATAATTTGGTCAGCATTGCTGACCGTTGCTTTTGTTTGCCACCGTGCGGTGGTTTGTTGCTTGCAGTGCTGCTGGACCAAGCGGTCAATAGCGGGCTAAAGCCCAAATTGCGAAGCCGCCCTTGAAGGCCTAATTGAAGTGTTTACTTGCTTTTGTTCATGTGTGACCGGCCTGCTGTCGTGGTATGGAAAACATGTATTAAGAGTAAACCATTTGTAAGCCTTAAGGTCAGTACTTGTGTATGTGCTACATTCCTATTTGGTGTTTTAGTGGACATTCATGCTTGGTGCTGGTTCTTTTAATTGCAACTTATAAAACTGCTTCCGCTAGAATGCTCTGTGTTGGACGTTATGATTGGTTGGATGGTTTCCATTGAGTAACCACCCGTCTGTCTGTGGGATATGGCGTCGGGCCCCGGCCGGACCTACTGCTATATACTATGTAACGGATAGGGGGTGTTACACCCATGGTGTCGCGCGAGGGTTGCTCGCGGCTTAGTTGCGCGAGGGATGCTCGCAACTTCTTCGTGAGGGGGCAGGCCCCCACGGTGTCGCGCGAGGTTGCTCGCGGCTTAGTTGCTCGAGGGATGCTCGCGGCTTCTTCGTGAGGGGGGCAGGCCCCCACAGTGTCGCGCGAGGTTGGTCGCGGCTTAGTTGCGCGAGGGATGCTCGCGGCTTCTTCGTGAGGGGGCAGGCCCCCACGGTGTCGCGCGAGGGTTGCTCGCGGCTTAGTTGCGCGAGGGTGCTCGCGGCTTCTTCGTGAGGGGCAGGCCCCCACGGTGTCGCGCGAGGGTTGCTCGCGCTTAGTTGCGCGAGGGATGCTCGCGGCTTCTTCGTGAGGGGGGCAGGCCCCCACGGTGTGGCGCGAGGGTTGCTCGCGGCTTAGTTGCGCGAGGGATGCTCGCGGCTTCTTCGTAAGGGGCAACCCCCCACGGTGTTGCGCGAGGGTTGTTCGCGGCTTTGTTTGCGCGATGGTTGCTCGCGGCTTCTTCGTGAGGGGGCAGGCCCCCACGGTGTGGCGCGAGGGTTGCTTGCGGCTTAGTTTGCGCGAGGGTTGCTCGCAGCTTAGTTTGCGCGAGGGTTGCTCGCGACTTCTTCGTGAGTGGGCAGTCCCCCACGGTGTGGCACGAGGGTTGCTCGCGGCTTATTTTGCGCGAGGGTTGCTCGCGGCTTCTTCGTGAGGGGCAGGCCCCCACGGTGTTGTGCCGGAGAATGTAAGTACTCAATCCGACCGTCGGGAACGTAGGTGCTCAATCCGGGTGCCGGAGAACGTAAGTGCTCAATCTGGGTGTAAGTGCTCAATCTGATTGCATGACACCCAGTCTGGACAAACTGTTGTATTAATAAAACAACAAAAAAATTTGTTCTCGCAAACCATAGCTTGCGCTGCAAACTTTCACACTTCACTTTCAAATTAAAAAAATAAATTCAAATAAAGATAAATGAGCGGAAAAAGGGAGATGACTCATGGATGAAAATGGCAGGAGCGGGATTGGAGGACGTCCCTTGAGCGATTGCTGGAGTATTGCGGTGTAGTCAGACTCAGCTTGGATGACTACGAACTGCACGTCATAGTATGCCTGCCGAGATGCTTCTTCAAGAGTGACCGGGAGAGTGTGGTATGCCCATGACTGGTACCGGGGGGCGTCCCCTGAAACACGTGTCGCTGGCAGATGCTAGCTCAAGGTTGCTCGTGGACAGTTTGAGTTGGCAGTAATTGGATAAAAACAGCACATTAACACCCAGCTCTCTGTCCACTAGGACTTGTCTTAATTCGGT
>CM077157.1:1396042-1470285 GCA_039583875.1 Platanthera guangdongensis
TTTTTGACCGGACCCGTTTTTTTTTTCCATCCCATCCGCATTTTGCCGCATAAGCGCGAATTTTTCGGGAATCCGGGGGCGAATTAATATTGCTCTGACGCAAATTTTTCTTCGTTTCTCCATTTTTTCACTCGTTCGTGTTTTTTTGCTCGACCGCATAATTTTTTTTCGCCCGACGCCATTTTTTGTTTGCTCGAATGCATTTTTTTCCGCGGCCGTGAGAAAATACCGTGTCCCGGGCGAAAAATTCGCGTTCGTGCAAAAAAATCGCGTACAGCAAAAAATTTGCGCCGAGTTGAAAAATTCGCTCCCGTCCGAAAAATTCGCGTCCAGCCGAAAAATTCACGTCCGAACCGAAAATATATATAGCGTCCAGCCGAAAAATAGGCGCCGACTGAAAAATTCGTGACCGGGCGAAAACATTACGATCAGGCGAAAATATCGCGCCCTGGCGAAAATATCGCGCCCGGGAACAAACTTTGTGGTCGGGCGAAAAAACTGCGCCCGTACGAAAAAACTGCGCTTAGACAAAAAAAATGTGCCCACGCAAAAATACGGTGCCCGAGAAAAAAATTCACGCCGGGCAAAAATAAACGTGCCCCGGCAAAAAAATGGCGCCTTTTCTCCTTGGCACCTACTTTTGGTCGGGTCCTCATTTTTCGCATGGACGCGCATTTTTCGCCTGATCGCTCATTTTCCCATGGACGCACATTTTTTAATAAAAAAAAGTTAATGCAATGAAGATTGTCATACAACTAAAAGTCCAGAAAAGATGTGATTGAGATTTTTTGCGAGATTCTGAAGTTCATATCCTTGTACTTATGGGATCCTATTTATTGGAAAGCCAAAGGGTGAGTGGGGGGTCTTATTTATAGTCTAACCCCCACCGACAACTCGGCGACTTCCGGGGGAGCTCGCCTACTTGGGCGAGTAGCCGGCCTGGTCGCCTACCCGGCGAGTTTTGCGAGGGGAGCCGCCATACTCGCTCGGGCCTTCTGCTGTCTTGAGTGCTGCCTCTGATCTCCGTCTTGACCTTTTGAATTTAACTTCTTGTTGACATGGATTTGAGTGGGTCCACCCTCGAGGGATTGTACAAAATTCCCGCTCTTTGCGAGAGGCATATCAGCTCGAAAAGAAAACATCCAACACTTATTCGATGACCTGTTTTTGGGGCAAGTATCTGAACTATTCACGACTTATGGCTGTTTGTTAATCTCTATAAATATGCGGGTTCATATTTGAGGCACACCTTCTGATCTTGCACATGATGTTGCAATATGCCGAGGAAATTTACAATGTGAGCAATCGCTGCCTGTTTGGGTTTTTGGAACCGAAAACGTCGAAGAAGCTGCGAGATGGCGATGACGTCGCTGACCTCCCTCTGCCAAAGCAGAAGAAGCTGAATAAGAAAAATAAGTCGCTAGTTTCTAAAAAGAATAGTCCACTTTTTGGTGTCGAGGATGTTGTCACTCCCAGCGACAATCCCGAGATTCTCGCTGATGTTCAACAGTTGTGCTATAATTGAGTCTGGGCGACAATGTTAAACAACCCACACCTGAATCTTCTCACCCCCCATCTGCCAATTTCTCCACCTGATCCAAACCTCGTCGGGTCCCATACATAAATGCAGTCGGACTTTACTACCCCGTGAGGTTAGAACCTCGCCTAATGTCTACTTATGGTTGTCACCCTTTGCTTGATTTTCGCCGTATTGACATTTCCTGCTACTTGCAGCTCCATTGTCGGCTGTCAAGGTTTCTGACGAGCATCTGTTTGTGCCGCCAATACAGTATGTCCTTTGGTCGTGCTTGAAGCCCGGTAGAGGTCGTGACCCGGGTCACTCTGCTAGATCAACCCCGACTCCAAGAAAAGGCCGGAAAAACAAGTTCCTGAGGTGATAAACAAGGACCTTCTTGAAAGAAGACCTCACATCTAGGGGTGAGTAAGACTCCTCCCCCTGCGACAAGCTCGTTTTAACCTTTGGCGAGTACCTCTCTGCCACTGCCCTCGCCTCTATCTTTGCCGCCGACTTCCACTACTCCTCCTAATCCTGGACCTCAAAGGGCTCTGATGCCTTCGAACGCTCTTAGGAGCTTGTCGCAAGATCTTGGAGGAAAGCACTCAATTATTTCCCGCCGAGGACAGGAGGGCGAGATTCTGATGGTCATGTCTATGGTCAAGCCTCCAATGTCCCAAGAGGCTCCTCGTCAAGCCAGCAGGATTCAACTTGCCGCAGCACTTCCCCCCGCCGATCTCGATCTCCTCGGCCTGGTAACTCGCTTGTTGCTGGATCAGTAGATTGTATGATTTTGTTGCGGCTTTATTTGATACGACGACTTCCTTACTGCTTTGATAGGTTGCCCTGCAATCCCGAGAGTGGCTTTCATCGACGCCCTCCACCTCCCAGCCTATTAGTATCGCTACGCAGCTGCTCGCGCATGCATGGAGTTGGAGGTGAACTCGATCAACTCGCTATCTATGACCCTCATTATCAGATCTCTGCTCTGGAGGTTTGAATGACGAAGATGGAGGAGCTTTCTGAGAGCTTCACTAGCTACTACACCCACTTCCAGATTCTCAATGAGCTACAGCTGCGACAAACTATGACTGAACATCGACAACAATTTCATCAAGAGAAGATGTCGGGGATGTGGGCGAGCATGGGCTCTGCGTGGCGACTGGAGAGGATGGAGTACCACCTGCATCACGGTAACGAGGCAATGGTGGTGACGAGCAAGCAATAATGACGAGCTCGTGACATGGGCTGGGTTGGGCGACATCCTCCTCTTCCAGAGCAGCAACCTCCTAGAATTTAGATATTTCTTTTAAGTCATTTTTTCTCTTTCCTTGCCTTTGACGATATTGTACTAAACAATTTTGTTAGTATTCTTTTAATACTAGTGACGAGCTTCGTTCTCGCGCTGAGTTGGTGACCTTTTTTTCTGTGTTGATGTTTGTTTTTACTTCGTTCTTTTCTGCAATCTCTTGGGTTGACTGTGTAGTTTCTGACAAGTTAGCGTCTTTCTGTTTTGGACCTTCACGAGATAGGTGTTTGGCGACTTAATGGATGTGGTTGGTAGATAGCGACTTTGATCGATACTCGCTCGAGGCACTCGATACCCCCCTTGACTTTTTTTTCTATAAATAGAAGTTGTAGGTGTGTCTTAATTAGGATGTTGCTCATATTATATATACATATTTACCACTATAATAGGAAATATAAAATGCATGAATTTTAAACTCATTGGACGATTTCGGCCGTCCAATCTGGCATGATATTATATCAGCCGTAGATCAAATTGCACCATCTCTCCAGACTTTTTATAGGCCTCATAAACCTACTCTAGAGAGTCCTAAACCTACTTGAAGTAATTTCAAAATTGGGTTAATTTAGCAAAATACAATAGCGGACCGGCCAGCCCACAAGCCACGAAAGCATGCACGCCTGCCAGCCCCTAAAAAGCGATTTCTTTAACAACATGCTGCTCCGCCTCTTTATAAAACCCGAAAATAAGAGTTTATACAGGCCGTGTGGGACTAAACAGACGGGTGAACAGTGTCCGCCTCTGTTCACCCGTCTGTTTATAATTTTCTTATAAATATAATAATATTATAAATATAATAATATTTTTATAAAAAATAGGCGGGTGAACAGTTCGCCCGCAACTATTAACCCGCCTGTATGTAATATTTTATATTTAATATTATAAAATATATATATAATATTATATATATATAATTAATATTATAAATTATAAATATAATAATATTTTTATAAAAAAAAAAGCGGGTGAACAGTTCGCCCGCAACTGTTCACCCGCCTGTATGTAATATTTTATATTTAATATTACAAATAAATAATTAATATATATATATATATAAGTAAAATTATATAAAAAATAGCCGGGGTGCAACGAAGCCCCCGCTGGGGTGCGGGCGAAGCCCGCCGTCACCGCCGCCCGGGTATTGTGGCGCGTAGCCATCGGCTCGGAGGCCCGTGCCTGTCACTCTGTATATATTGTATATATAATATATAATATATATATATATATATATAATTTATATATATATATATATATAATATATATATATATATATATTATATATAATATATATATACTATATATATATATAATATATAAATATAATACTAGTGCCCGACACGGGGCTCCGCCCCTATGACTACGCGCCACAGTACCCAGCCCGTGACGGCGGGCTTCGCCCGCACCTGCCTGCGCCAGCCCCCCCCCCCCCCCCCCCCCCCCCCCCCGCGCGACTTTCATCTTCTCTTGTCAGTGGCTTACATTTCTTGATTAGTTGAGAGTGATCATGCGACCTCTGTTCTAAATTTTTCCAAAGCCTTAGTTTCTTTTTATCACAAACCTCGTTATGCAAATGTTTTAGTTGCTACAATGTGATAGTCTTCAAAATTCATTTGGTATTTTGAAATGTCAACTACTTCCTGTCGTTTCTCCCAAATCAGGATGCATACGAATATATATACTGTGCGGGCAAATATTAGGTGCGGGCGTACGGTCAAGTAATTTTGAGAGTCAAGATGGTGTCAAAACGAAAAGTGATCAACATGAAAGTTGTAGATCTCGGCGAGCCGAACAACTTTCATGTTGATCACTTTTTGATTTAGAGCAGATTTGGACCTCGATTTGGGCCCCGAAATCGGGGGCGGCGGAACTGCTACAGTAAACCGTTCCGCCGCCCGCGATTTCGGAGCCCAAATCGAGATCCAATACGGCTTCAAATCAAAAGGTGGTCACCATGAAAGTTGTTTGTCTCGTCGAGATCTACAACTTTATGATGATCACTTTTCAATTTGGGACTATCTTGACCCTCAAAATGACTTGCTCGTACAACTCGTATACTTAATTGGCGGTGTGGGATTTAGTCCCACACCGCCAATTTTGGTTTTGTTTTATGAGTATATAAGGTATTTTGTCTCTTTAAGGGTTAAGATGTAATACAAAGGGGCTGGTTTGGCTGGTTATCCTGGGTGGCGGGCGGGTTGTGTATTGTTAGCTTTGACAAGGCGGGCCGGCACGCCTTTATTTTGGACTAAGCTGATGAATTGTAGGGTGCCCCAAATTTGAGGCCTATGAAAAAATATGAACGGTCCTGATTCGTTGCTGTGATGAACGACTGCGATCAAATATTCGGTTTATATTCAACGGTCGTGATCGATCGTGATCTGATTCTAAAATTCAAAACTACTTCTTTAATGTAGTTAAAGATATATATATATATATATATACTAGTGTCCAACACGGGGCTCCGCCCCTATGGCTACGCGTCACAGTACCTGGCCCGTGACGGCGGGCTTCGCCCGCACCTGGCTGTGGCCGCCCCGCGGCGCTTAAATATTATTATACTATTTTTAAAAAATATTTTTTAAAATATAACTATTTTAAAAAATATTTATATAATAATATTTATATAATATTTTAAAAAAACAATTTTAAATATATTAATATATATATAAATGGATGGTCTGCTTAGGCGGGATTTAATCCCGCCTAAGCAGGCGGGATTAAATCTCGCCTAACTTAGGTCATGAACATGAGGGTTAAATTGTCATTTGTTAATGTCCACCTTAGGAACTTCATCCACTTTCATGTTCAAACGGATGATGTTTGTTAGGTGATCCTTAACGAATGACGGTTTAACCCATGCGTTTATGAGCGTCGCCACCGTGCCAAACGGAGCCATAGTTGCAAGAGGAATCACATGAATGCGTCAAGGAAATGAGTCTATAACATGCAGAAACCATTTGTATTTAGCGGAAATTAGCAACAAAATTAAAGAATCGACAGTCATCTATAAGGTCTCAATGATGATTATGATATGAAGGGTTTGTTATTGGTTGGAGTCATTATCGTGCCTATCTTTAATTAGAATGCTAATGAGTGTGACATGGAGGCTTATTTTGTCAAACTATGATGCTAATTCTAAATAGGACTTTGTGAATGCCTAATAAATTTTATGTGGCATAATGATGTCTTTAATGTGGTAAGGGCAAGCATAAATAAAATTTGAATTGAGAATTATTTTTTAAGATGGATTTTATATGGAATGTATTGAATGTAAAATTATAAATGATGATAGATTATTCGGAGTGTACAGAGAGTGGGAGAGAATTCAGCTAAGTTAATCGTCTCCTTTTCATAGGGAGGTAATGCTTATGCTTGTGGAGTATTTTGATTTGACACTGCTTGACGCCCAAAAAAGCGAGCTACATTTGAGCTGAGCTTGGATATGAAGTCTTCTTTTGTTTCTCGACGGTGTAGTAAGAGTAAGCTCATGATCTTATTGACCTAGTGGTTGTAGCACATTGATAAGATCTCTTTTGTAAGTCCCCATGTCGTCATACGGGAGGGACATGGGGACGCACACACCCTTTTGTCATAGCAGGCCTCCCCTAGGGAGGCCCACATGTCGGGCTATTAGCTCAGTGGTAGAGCACCCCCCACCCCCCCCCACCCCCCCCCCCCCGATAATTATATTGTTGTGTCTGGGCAGTGAGGGCTCTCAACTACAAGGATGTCCTAGCACATTCTTAACTAATGACTAGTACCTTAAACCTACGTTTGGAAATTTTCTATCACTTTTTTACACAAATTCCACTTGCTTGGTTTTGAGCATTTGTGGCTGCAAAAGATTGACCACACTTGCATAATTGCGATGAAATTTTAACCTACAATATCATTTTTTTAAAGTAGACTTCGCGCTCAGCTTCGCTCTCATACCCATCCAAACACAGTTTGGCATTTCTATAACTACATTCACAATCATCGCCACACTGAAACCGCTCCCGAAACAAAATCTAAGACTAAGGCTCCATTTGGGAGGACTTATTTTTACCGGTCAAGCGGTTACGAACACATTAATGTCCGTTTCATGCAGTCGTAATCGCTTGACGGGTAAAAATAAGTCCTCCCAAGCGATGCCTAACCTAACAATAATTACAATCAAAGATGCAAGTATTCCACTAGCATACTAAAAACATCAATTGTATGCAACCAACAACCCTAAATTACAGGGAAAAGCTCATCCAACCAACAAGCCATAATTCCATCAAAAGTCAAAACCAAATCAAAATCCTCCTCAAAGTCCGTGGTGATTCCTGAAAGTGAGAAACATTATAAATCCAGAAAGATTTAAGAGAGCTAAATAAACATGTAGAGAGTAAATCAAAGGTGTATATCACCGAAGAACAAATAACCAAGCTTGAAGAAAAAACTGAACCAAGGCTCTGGCGAGGGCTCATTGTGGCACCCGACGAACGGAAATGTTGGCACTCCCAAACAGGCACCTATCGGAGCCCGTTGCCACCGGAATGCCGAAGAGATATTATTATCTTGTTTTTGTGCTACTTCGCACCAGAGCTCTTCCCCTCTAACGCCCTTTGTTTTCAATTCCATCTCCAGCCGCCATGCCAAATGAGTCCTACGGGCTTGTTTGTCGTTGTAGATTTCTTGCAATGGGATTTGATGAAATGTTGCGAGCCTATGGTAAGGCATTCAGCGACTCATGCAGGTAGGAAATTCATAAATTTTGACCGCGGTTGCGATTCACATCCACGGATCTGGGCGGCATTTCTGCATCCCCAAAAGAGACGTAAAAGCGGAAAATACAGTTCTTAAATTGAAGATACTTGATTTAACAAATGAGAGGTTTTAAGTAGGATTTAGGGTTGAAAGCAAGTGAAGTTTAAGAAAGAAATGAGATTTTGGAATTCGAATTGAAGATCTATTTCAGTAGAATTGTCATCCAATTCTAATTTAGATGCCTCAATTTCTCCCAAATGATGGGAACTATTAAGATATATAATAACAAACACGCCATAAAAACACACTACCATAATAATTTCACTTGTCAAAAACAAAACTACACTTTCACCCATAATAAAACACAATCCATGACTACCAACCAACTCAATTCCACTAACTTAAACAAAACAGTATACATACACAACCAACAACCCTAAACACATGAAACAACCATCTAACCAAACCATGAGTCCATCAAAATCAACAATGTTTTAATCAAAGAAGTATGGATGATAAAAATTAACCTTCAATGAATTATCCATCATAAATTACCATACAAAATCAATACCTTTTACATGCAGAACCATCATCTTTAAGAAATTTAGGCTCCGTTTTGGGGGACTTATTTTCAACGATCAAGCAATTACAACTGCATGAACCAGACCTTAATTAAGGTCTCGTTCATGCAGTTGTAATCGCTTGACTGGTGAAAATAAGTACCCCCAAACGGAGCCTTAGGCTCTGTTTACTCGGCGTTTTTGTTATAGTGAGTTTGGACATAAAAGTCAGCATCATAGAATATATGTTTTGCATGACAATGGTTATGACCACTGCCAAGAAAATAAAACTACTTTTGAACATAAAAGTGATTGAAGTTTCTTAGGTGAGGTCGGGCGTTCACGAACAACGGTTCATAACCATCATGTTCACGACCGCCACTGCTATGCTAAATGGAGCCCTTAAATCCACAAAACATCATTTCATCAAGCACATGCTCACCACCCAAAAAAGAATCGACAAATGATTCATCAAACACAATGATATTACATCTTTAAAATCACGATTCACAAACAAAAAACTTACCTTGAATTCTCTATGAGAATTGCTTGCGAAACGAACAAATTATCTGATCAGAATCATCTATTATAAATAATAAACCTTCATCCAAACACATAACAACATAAAGAGCAGGCCAAGCCATAAAAACCAGTCATAAACATTGATATCTCAACATCAAAACAATAGTTTACATGAAATATGAATAAACATTTAGAGGATTAATTCTACAACTCTAATTCTACAATATGACTAATTAATAAGTGTTGCGGGCTAACTCGATGCCCCGGTCGGACCGGATTCAAATGGACCGCCTTAGCTTGCGGGGCGGTCGAGCGTGCACACACTCAGAGAAAAGGAAAGATCGACTCAAGATGTGATGACGTAGAAAAACCTCTCAATTGGGTAAAAAATCACGTGACCGGATCTGTGTCGGTTAAAATCCACTAGCTGCTTGCGGTTACAGTGTGTTTGGAGAATCGGGGTGACAGGCCGCTCCTGTTACAACTTGAGGTGAGAGAAGAGGACTACAGCTCCCCGCGGGCAACAGGCTGCGTCGCGGGAGCATCTCGGGTACTAGAATTCGAGTGGTGGTACTTGTGCTCTATAGCTTGGATTGCTGGTCCGCTGCGCACCTACTTGCAAGGATCGTCTTCTTCTTCCTCTGCTCGCTTTGGGACTTGGGCATTTTCCGGATGGTGGTGCTCTGGGGGTTCGTGGTGGCTCGTGGTGGCTCGCGGTGGCTCGAGGTGGCTGGAGGATGATCTGAGGGAGGAGTCTGGTAGAGCTTTGACCTGAGGAAGAAGATGACATGGAGCCAAAAGATGAAGAATGAGGAGGTTGTGGGGCTCCTTTTATAACCTCCAGGAGAGGATCATGGCGGGCCCCACCACCAATGTAGTGGGCTTGTGGGTGGTTACCCACTAGATCGGACGGCGAGGAAAGCCCACCATGATCGGACGGTGGGCAGGCCGTCCACGGTGGTGCGACAGCCGGGCGGCGGCCTGGCCGGCGGCCCGGCGGCGGCCTGGCCGGCGGCCCGGCGGCGGCCTGGCCGGCGGCCCGGCGGCGGCCTGGCCGGCGGCCCGGCGGCGGCCTGGCCGGCGGCCCGGCTGCGGCCTGGCCGGCGGCCCGGCGGCGGCCCGGCTGCGGCCTAGCCGGCGGCCCGGCGGCGGCCCGGCGGCGGCCTGGTAGCTTAGTTGCGGCCTGCGACGGCAAGGCCGGTGGCCTGGCAGCCTGGCTGCTTGGCCGCGGCCTGCGACGGCAAGGCCGGCCTGGCCGCGAGCCCGGCCAGCGGCCAGGCCGCCAGTGGCCAGGCCGCCAGTGGCCAGGCCGCCAGTGGCCAGGCCGCCAGCGGCTTAGCCGCGGCCTGCAACGGCAAGGCCGGGTTGGCGGCCTGTGGCGGCAAGCTAGGCGGCGGCCGGCGGCTAGTCCGGCGACGGCGGCGGTTTCCCCCTAAAGGGGGCAGTTTTGGAGAGGGAGAGAGTCCCCCCCCCCCCCCATGTTCTCCTCATCATGGGAGGTGGGGTTGACTAGTCAACTCCGTGATCTCCCATTTTGGGGGGAGATCATGGGGGAACCTTCCTTATAAATAATGGTGTAACCCATCAATAAGTAAATTATGCACAAAGACTAATGATTCTGTAAAACCTATCATAAGAACTGAATAAATCCGTAAGAAACTGAATACAAACAAAGATCAATTGCATTGCATCTTTACTAAATTGATCATTAAAAATAAGAAATCAATTTCAAAAAGAAAAAAGGTGTTCCAAAGTTCATGAACAAAACAGTGAAATGTAAATTGAAACAAAGGCAACTTGAGTTTTCAATGGCATTATACTTAAATATTTACTTAAAACAAGGTGCTAAAAAAGGAAATAATCTATGGCATATTGGTGCTTGCACAAGGATAACATCTTCAGCACTATGTGGTTGTCCATGAGTTTGTCTTTCACTTGTATTCCCAGATAATTTCTTTTGCTGCATATATTAACTTCTCATTGTTGCAACACACATGATATTTATAAATATCAAAGAAACATTCGTCAGGTAGAGACACCACCATCAATTAAAATCCACTTGGATGTGTGATAGTCCTTCAAATGTCAAATTCTTATTTGTCTATTATGCATAAATACCAAAAACAATGATTCTTCTGACTCTAGAAGATGAAGTCATCTTTCAAAAGTAGCGATATAACTCAACTTCTCAGGCACCTCAATTCTTCTCCACACTTGACTTCTGTAATCATATGTGCACACAAAGGAACCAGTAGATGGTTTATTCATAATAAAATGCAATGAATGATTGTAAAATACATTTCTACGTTTGTAGTAACTTAAGCGAGCCTCAAAAGTAAGTTCTTCAGCTGCAGTCCAACTATTTGTTAATGAATCAAACATCGCCAATTTAAGAGCAACTCTACCACGAGGAGATTGTTGTTCTTTGTTATATCCTATAATGAATGCATTAAAGTTCAGAGAAGAATGATGAAAAGTTAACCCCGGAATGAAATCCCAAAGGAATATCGCTTAGATATCCATAGCTTTTGGTATTTGGTTGAAATTTTTTTATGCTCAGATTGCATATGCAAAGAGTTTTTAATTCAAGATTTTCACATAATAAAAGGTCTCGACAACAATCACTACAATAAATTGCACTTATAGTAAGGAGCTAAATCGTTACAATAAGTACAAAAAATCATTACAAAAGCTCTTTGGTAATGAAAAAACTTTATGTAACCGTCGTCCTTTAAAGCTCGACGCTAAAACTTCTTGTAACGAATGTATGTGTGTCGTTACAAATAAATTAATTGTAACAAACGATACTTCCTCAAACAAAAAAGATTTGTCTTCACAATAAATTATTTACAATAATACAAAATTTTATAATAAAATAATACAAAATTAAAATTTTCAATTAATTTTGTATTGTTGACCAGCCCGTCGGCCCACCTGCGGCCCCGCGAGCCCGCCCGCCCGCCCGCCCAGCTAATTTCTTTTGTCACATAGATTAACTTTTCATTGTTGCAAAACACATAATATTTATAAATATCAAAGAAATATTTGTCAGGTAGAGGCACCACCATCAATTAAAATCCACTTGGATGTATGATAGTCCTTCAAATGTCATATTCTTATTTGTCTATTCTGCATAAATACTAAACACAATGATTCTTCTAACTCTAGAAGATGAATTAAAGTCCTCTTTCAAAAGTAACAATATAACTCAACTTCTCAGGCACCTCAATTCTGCTCCACACTTGACTTCTGCAATTATATGTGCACACAAAGGAACTAGTAGATAGTTTGTTCATAAGAAAATGCAATGAATGATTCCAAATACGTTTCTGCAATTATAGTAACTTAAGCGAGCCTCAAAATAAAGTTCTTCAGCTGCAGTCCAACTATTTGTTAATGAATCAAACATCGTCCACTTAAGAGCAACTCTACCATGAGGAGATTGTTATAGTTCTTTGTTATATCCTATAATGAATACATTAAAGTTCAGAGAAGAATGATGAAAAGCTAATCCCGGAATGAAATCCAAAAGGAATATCGTGTAGATATCCATAGCTCTTGGTGTTTGGCTGAAATTTTTTTATGCTCGGATTGCATATGCAGAGTTTTTAATTCAAGATTTTCACATAATAAAAGGTCTCGACAACAATCACTACATCAAATTGCACTTTTAGTAAGAACCTAAATTGTTACAATAAGTACCAAAAATCGTTACAAAAACTCTTTGATAACAAAAAAATTTATGTAACCGTCGTCCTCTAAAGTTCGACGCTAAAACATCTTGTAACGAATGTATACGTGTCGTTATAAATAAATTAATTATAACAAACGATACTTCCTTACCCAAAAAAGATTTTTCCTCACAATAAATTAGTTACAATAGTACAAAATTTGATAATAAAACAGTAAAAAAATAATGTTTTCAGTTAATTTTATATCGTTGACCAGCCCGCCCGCCCGCCTGCTTGCCCGCCCGCCCCGCTGATTTCAAACATTCATTGCGGAATGAGCAATATAAACCCAAAATTTAAGTTTTGATTGACGGTGTGGGACTAAAAAGAGGCGGGTACAATAAGAAGTTGGGTTTTTAAAATTTGCATTAAAATGCTACTCCTAGGAATCAAACCTACATCAATGACTATAAATCCAAAGTCATACTCCACTAAGCCAACTTATCTTTGATGGAAATTACGGAAACATATTATATATGTAATATATCTAGTTATATTAATTTGTAAATAACATTAAATATTTTAATTAAAAAACTAATATTTTTCTTTATTAATATAACACTCTATTACTCTTAGTCATTTTTATTAGCTTATATATATTGTTATTATATTTAATTTAATTTTAATTAATTTTATTTTTTAATTTGATTTTCATTAATTAATTTTAATTTTAATTTATTAGCTTATATACTCTTTTTCAGGGCACTGTTCACCCGCAAAATGTTTTATTATTTTTTTCAATTTAATTTTTTTAATATTTTCATTTTAAATTTGTAATTAATTAATTTTTCAATTTAATTTTTTTAATGTAAATAAACTTTAATTATTTTTCAATTCAATAAATTTTAATTTTTCAATGTAATTTTAATTTTAATTAATTAATTTTAATTTAAATTTATTAGCTTATATACTCTATTTCCCGACACTGTTCACGCGCAAAATGTTTTATTTTTTTAATATTTTTCAATTTAATTTTTTAATATTTTCAATTTAAATTTGTAACTAATTAATTTTTCAATTAAATTTTTTAATGTAAATAAACTTTAATAATTTTTCAATTCAATAAATTTTAATTTAATTTTTCAATGTAATTTAAATTTTTCAATAAATTTTGTAATTTAATGTAATAAATTTTAATGTAAATAAACTTTAATTATTTTTTAATTCAATTATTAATTAATTTTTCAATTAAAATAAACTTTAATTTGAATTGTAATACAAAATTATTTAGAAACTTTAATAATAAAATAGTACAAAATTTGATAATAAAATATGATATATTTATTGTAATAAAATTTTGATAATAAAATATTACTAATAGTAAGGAAAATCTCTTTGTCACAAAACACTTTCATGATGCGGTTATAATTGATACATATTGTGAGAAAAATTTACTATTTATAACGTAACATTAGTGTTGTTACAAATACTTACATTTATAGTAATAAATTAATTATTATTATAACAAAATATAAAATATTTGTTACAAAAAAAAATACTTTTTTGGTAACAACAAAAAAAAAATTTCGTTACTAAATATAGCTATTAGTAACAAACTGTGTTTTATTTATATTTCAGTCCTTACGACATGTACAGTTTGTTGTAGTGAATGTAATACCCGCACTTGAAATGACATGAAATCAAAGAAGAGCAATGATAAATCATCGAACATGTTGACATTATAGTAACGATATGCCATTTTAGTTAAATTTCTTAATTCACATAAAAGACCAAGTTCTTTTGAATGGGTCTCAAAATGAAGAATCTTGAAGTCTATATGAGAAATTAGACGATATTATAGTTTGCAATCAGATTTGGATAGGATCATTGACATAACAAGAAGTCTCACGAATATTTGACAAATTATATATGGTGGGAGAATTTGAAATAAGGAATTGTTAGAAATCATGTAACATTTGTAACATATAACATATTCCATCTCTATTGCAACATGGAAGAAATCCCAAAAAAACTAACATAAAATAGCATCAACAATCGAACAGAAAAACATAAATAATTTTTTTTAATATCTCCTTCACAGTTTTACACAGCATGCAAATAAAAGCTAAGAAAAGTGAATATAAAATAATCACTTAGTTATTTTTGAACCATTAAGATTACTACATGTACATTTGAACCATTAAAATTACTTTCTGAAATCACATGAGGGATTTAAACCATTAAGTTCGCCAATAATTGCTTTCGGTGTTGATTTCTATTGAACCTCTCAAGAACATCAAATTGATTCGTAGATGATTGTAATTTCTTCTCGAGCAAACTTTTTCACCTTTTAGGAGTTGTTCGTTTATGGTTTTTCTCAGTTGATCACAAATTGTAGTAAAGCATTACAGTAAATTGATTCTTATTCACTTTTGCAAACATCTATTTCACGACTACTTGCGATAAACAAAACCTCTAAATTAAATAGTAATTGATTAATTTAAATTCATTTTAGACTTAAATTTTTGTTGCTCACTAAAATTACCTTTATTTTTTTACATAATCATTACTTCATTGTTACATTATTTACCCATTTCACGATTTGCTAAAGCTCTATGAGATTCTCAAAGAAAATATAAATGGAGGATACAATGGTGTATGAGTTTGAATTCCTTCATCATGCAAGCATCTATTTTTTTTTATGTATGCATTCTCTATAATAATTAATTTATTTTGCTTCTGATTAAATTATGGATGCATTTTCATATTCTAGATTCTCTTTAATTTATTCTCTATTTATAAGAATTTGTTTATAAAAACAAATATGTTTTATTTCTCAAACTAATATGAAAAATTACGTTGCACCCTCAAAGCCGAGGAGTAAAGGCTTTACTTGTGCCCCCAAATAAGTCGTGCAGTTAGATTAAATAGCAGGATCTTAGCATTTAGAGAGGAGGCGCAGTTGCTTTACTCAACCCGAGAAAGAAGAAGTCATTGTTTGTTTCTTTTATGGAATTTGTGTTGATGTCATTGATGGATATCACCATTTCTCCCGAGCACCTCAGTCATAGAGATAATATTATTATATTTTATATAGTAATATGCATTATACATCGTAGAGATAAAATATAACATTTGTTAACAAAAAAATTATTATTTATTATTACCCTACATTAATATACCACACTTACCTCACTACCGCCGCTTTAGCCCACCTGGACATGCGGAGATGCATAAGCAAGTAACAGAACTAGTGAGAAGATATTTGTTAGAGAGAGTATGAGTCCATATGGGGTCTCGATATTTATCACTCCTAATAAAGATGGAACTTGGAGAATGGATTGATAGTAGGACCATTAAAAAATCACAATCAAGTATCATTTTCCCATACTGAGGCTTGATGATATGTTTGGCATGTTGCACGATTTCACTATCTTTTCCAATATTGACCTTAGAAGTGGATATCATTAAATTAGGATCCAACCTTAAGGAAGATCGAAAGATAACCGATACGTCTACGAACAAAGGATGAGACATGCTTGCATTAAACAGGAAAACAGATACAATTCATATCGAACTCCGACCAAGATCTAGGAGGCTGGTTCCTCCTAGGTCCCCTCTCTCAAATGAGAGCCAAACCCTAATAACCAAAGATCCAGATACACTCCTCCACCTCCTCCTTATATAGGGAGGGGCCCACATGATATTAATATAAAAAGACATAATTAATATTAATTAATTTGTTGAGAAAAATGAATCAAGCATGCTTCATTACATTAGAGGCTTATATATATATAATACAATATGCATATTTGGATCACACCATGAAACGCATCTGGACCGTCCGATCTGCAGGAAATCAAAGCTGACCGTTGGATGCATCAAGGGTGGCCTGCAATTATCCAAATCCTAAAAAAAGCTACTGTTCATCTGGCTTGAAATCCCGCATCCCCCCTCCCGCATCCCGCATCCCGCCCGCCGGCCTGCCCGGCGCCCACCGGCGGGGTCGCCGCCCTCCAGCGAACCCGCCGGGGGTTGTCCAGCGGCGAGCGGGCAGGGCCACCGCTCGCCGCTGGACAACCCCCGGCGGGTTCGCCGGAGGGCGGCGACCCCGCCGGTGGGCGCCGGGCAGGCCGGCGGCGGCTCCGCCGCCGGCGGCAGGGTGAGGGGGCGGGATGCGGGATGCGGGATGCGGGAGTAGGTTTTTTTTTTCTTTTTTTTTATTTAATAATAAATTTAATAATTAATATGTTTTTATCATTAATTTAATTATTAAAATGATTTTAAATACTTTTAAGCCCGCCGGGGGCCGGCGAAGCCCGTCGGGGGGCGGTCAAACACCGCCGGGGGGCTGGCGAACCACGTCGGGGGGTCAAGCGGGCGAAGCCCGCTTGATTGCGGGCGAAGCCCGCAGCGACGCATCGAGAACGGGCGGAGCCCGATCGAAGATGCTAGTATGTATATATATATATATATATATATATATATATATATATATATATATATATATATATATATATATATTAAGGAGGCTTCATTACATTAGTGACCCCAATGTAATGAAGCATGCTTAATTCATTTTTCTCAATAGATTAATTAATATTAATTAATACTTAATTAACAAATCAATTAGTATATATATGAGTGTACAAGGTAATAACAATATATAAAACTCCTAATTCTGACATATTCTAACACTCCCCCTCAAGTTGGGCGTGTAATGTTTTTCATGCCTAACTTGTTCAGTATTCTGTCAAACGAGTTCTGACTTAGCCCTTTGGTGAGCACATCTGCAAGTTGCTGATTTGATGTGACAAACAAGTGCTTATAATTCCTCTAGCAATATTTTTCTTGATGAAGTGTCTGCCGATCTCCACATGCTTGGTGCGATCGTGTTGTACCGGATTGTGGGCAATGTTGATCGCAAATTTGTTATTGCAATATATCCTAATTGGACCGTCATATTTCACGCCAAGATCCTTCATTAGCATCTGGATCCACAACCCTTCGCATAGTTCTTGTGCCATAATACGAAATTTTGTCTCTATGCTGGATCTGGCGACAACATGTTGTTTTTTTGCTTCTCTAGGTTTCCAAATTACCCCCAACAAGGGAATAATACCCTGAAGTTGACATCGGATCATCAACTGATCATGCATAGTCCGTATCTATATAAACCTCTACAGTCAATGCCTCATTAGGTAACAATAAAATTCCCTTGTCAGGAGTGGATTTGAGGTACCTCAGAACCTTATGAGCAGTAACCAAGTGATGTGATCTAAGAGAATGCATGTACTGACTAAGGAACCCCACAACATAGGATACGTCAGGTCGATTGTGTGAGAGATAGATAAGCTTTCCCACCAAATGTTGGAAGCTAAGGACGTCATCGACGACTTCTCCTCCATATCTTCCAAGTTTGTGATTGACCTCAATTAGGGTATAAGATGGCCTGCACTCGAGCATTCCAGTCATCTAAAGGAAGTCTAGAATATACTTCCTTTGAGATATAAAGATCCCATGTCGGTATGTCGGGGACTATTTTCAGCACTTAGATGTTGTATGCGGCTGTCCAGAAACATGAACATCAATATTGGAGTGTGCATGGAGGCAACATTCAACAACTTGTGGAGGGAGGTGGCATTCTAGGGAGAAATACAACAACCCAGGCTTTGTTGGGAGGTAGAATTGATGCTGGCAGCAAGTAGCCTGGAAGCTAATGGCTATAGGGGAGAATTTGAAAAAGCAGAATGAATATTGTATTCCTTTCAAATGAATATGAAGAAAAACAGAGCAATCTCTCTTATAGTTTTTGTCTTACAATGATAAAAGGACACAAAGAAGATTGAGACAAATATCAAGCAAAAATGAGAATAGTGGTGGATGTCTTAGCTTGTCTGCTAGAAATGGAGAAGAAGAAAAAAAATCTTGAAAATAATAAGAAGAGTAAATAAGGAGGAAGAATAGAGCAATATTCTCTTATAGTTTTTTATCTTACAATGATAAGAGGGCACAAAGAAGATTGAGGCAAATGTCAAGCAAAAATAAGAAGAGTGGTGGATGTTCTAGCTTGTCTGCTAGAAATGGAGAAGAAAAAAATCTTGGAAATAAAAAAAGGAGTAAATATGAAAAAGAACAGAGTAATGCTCTTTTATAGTTTTTTTGTCTTATAGTGATAAGAGGGCACGAAGAAGATTGAGGCAAATGTCAAGCGAAAATGAGAAGGGTGGTGGATGTCCTAGCTTATCTGCTGGAAATGGAGAAGAAAAAAAAAATCTTGGAAATAAGAAGAGTAAATATGAAGGAAAAATAGAGCAATGCTCTCTTATAATTTTTTGTCTTATAGTGATAAGAGGGCACAAAAAATACTAAGGCGAATGTCAAGCAAAAATGAGAAGAGTGTTGGATATCCTAGCTTGTCTGGTGGAAATGGAGAAGAAGAAAAAATCTTGGAAATAACAAGACGAGTAAATATGCAGGAAGAAAAAAACAATGCTCTCTTATAGTTTTTTATCTTATAGTGATAAGAGGGCACAAAGAAGATTGAGGCAATGTCAAGCGACAATGAGAAGAGTGGTGGATGTCCTAGCTTGTCTGCTGGAAATGGAGAAGAAGAAAAAAATCTTGAAAATAAGAAGAGTAAATATGGAGGAAGAACAAAGCAATGCTCTCATATAGCTTTTGTCTTACAGTGATAAGAGGGCGCAAAAAAGATTGAGGCAAATGTCAAGCGAAAATAAGAAGAGTGGTGGATGTCTTAGCTTGTCTGCTGGAAATGGAGAAGAAGAAAAAAATCTTGAAAATAGCAAAAAGAGTAAATATGGAGAAAAGAACATAACAATGATCTCTTATAGTTTTTTGTCTTACAGTGAGAAGTGGGTGCGAAGAAGATTGGGGCAATTTTTTGTCTTACAGTGAGAAGAGCGGTGGATGTCCTAGCATGTCTGCTAAAAATGAAGAAGAAGAAAAAATTTAGGAAATAAGAAGAGTAAATATAAAGGAAGAACAGAGCAATGCTCTCTTATAGTTTTTTGTCTTAAAGTGATAAGAGGGCACGAAGAAGATTGAGGTAAATGTCAAGCAAAAAGGGAAGAGTGATGGATGTCCTAGCTTGTCTGCTGGAAATAGAGAAGAATAAAAAAATCTTCGAAATAATAAAAAGAGTAAATATGGAGGAAGAATAGAGCAATGCTCTTTTATAGTTTTTTGTCTTACAGTGATAAGAGGACACAGAGAAGATTGAGGCAAATGTCAAGTGAAAATGAGAAGGGTGATGGATGTCCTGGCTTGTTTACTGGAAATGGAGAAAAAGAAAAATATCTTGGAAATAACAAGAAGAGTAAATATGGAGAAAGAGCAGAGCAATGATCTTTTATAGTTTTTTGTCTTACAGTGATAAGAGGGCACGAAGAAGATTGAGGCAAATGTCAAGCGAAAATGAGAAGAGTGATGGATGTCCTAGCTTGTCAGCTGGAAATGAAGAAGAAGAAATTTTTTTAGAAATAACTAGAAGACTAAATATGGAGGGAGAACAGAGCAATGCTCTCTTATAGTTTTTTGTCTTGCAGTGATAGGAGGGCACAAAGAAGATTGAGGCAAATGTCAAGCGAAAATGAGAAGAGTAGTGAATGCCTTAGCTTATCTGCTAGAAATGGAGAAGAAATTTTTTTTGGAAATAATAAGAAGAGTAAATATGGTGGAAGCGACAGCGACTGCAGGGATACATAAAAATGGGCGAAATACCTGTGACCAGAGCCTCCTCGAAATGTCGTTTGCTTGCTAGTTTTCCTGCCACTACTCAGATCCAGGACAAGTAAGTTAAATGAAAAGCCGCCTACTCATATCAAGGTCGATGCCCTAACCCGCATTACTTGTCTCGAAATGGATGAGAAGACCGCCTTTCAATACTTCGAAGGTAGTAAGGGGGATGAAGGAGTGGAAAGTCGGAGAGTTGAGGAGAAATCACGGGCAGAAGATGATCGTGTGGGTGATGATGGAGCGAAGAAACGAGCCCTGGCTCTGCGAGTGTAGAGGCTCTACGAGTGCAGATGCGCGTGAAATTGGTATCTTGCTCGCAGAGTAGTGCGCTACCGAACTCTATTTTCATCCCGATCTTCATTGGAAGACGAAAATGTATAGAGCAACTTGTTTTTCCAAATTAAGTTTGCATTTGAAATTTGTAAAATCTGATGGCTGGGCTGGATAATTTCAGCCCCATCCAACTGATGGAAGTATTCAACCATCATAACACCAAACTTCACAAGTGGATTTACATGTGTATTAGTATGGATAGATATAAGAGGGAAATGTACGCCGAGTAATCATGATAGTATTCTAGTCACTATAGTGCTTTTTTGTATCTCTTCTCGTCTTCTTACGAGCACGTATGTTTCACACGACACACTACTTGTGACAATGCGGCCAACGACAGTACTCTCTACTTGCCTCCCTCCACCCGCCTGCAATGTGGGTTGATGATCGGCCCCAACCCTGTTGGAACTCCTCTCACTCCAACACAGACATTTTGAATTGGTTAGCATGGTCCGCGCAGTTTGCTCGAGCAAGACAATGTCCAACAAGGCTGGGTCGGATCGTCAACGCATGTTGCAGACGGGACGAAGCGAGTCGAGAGAGTACTGTCGCGCGGGCCACGGGGGGCCCTCCGTGCACTATCACTCGTAATTATAATCAAATGCTTTATTCTTACATGAGCACTATGATCATGACATTCTTGCTCCTTCCTTTGCTCCTTCCGAGCAGCAGCCTGCAGATTTGATAACTAAGCCGCAGACGAGGACCTAAAATGCCTATATATTGTCCAAACTCTCGGTGCATGATCCCCCGTGAGTAGGGGTATGCATAAAAAACTAAAACCGACCTAACTGATCCAATCAAACAGATTTTCAAACCGAACCGACATGTTCGGTTCTGTTTCGGTTTTATGTGGTCAAAAACCAACACCTATTCAGTTTGGTTCGGTCTGCAAAAGGTGCAAACCGAGAAAAATCAAACCGATGATCAATATTTCATGTAGTTATATGGGAGCAAGGACGTGGTTGGTGGGTCACATAACACATAGAATCGATGCTAATTAATATTAATATTTCGTCACTTTTCAGTTCTTAGTTCTCATCACGTCCACTTCTCCTCGACTGGCATTAAATCATTAATATTAGAACATTTCTTTTTTTGAGCAAAGTCCCTAACTCGTGAGGCATGAATGTCTGATCTCTCGACTCGAAATTGATCAAACATTATTTTTTTTCAAAAACATCCATCTTTTATGATATTTTTGTAGTGGTGAATAAATTAAGGTTTAAATGATTAATTCTCTGTCATGCAAAGTATAAAAATATCTCATTACAAAAATTTCATCGAGAAATATATGTGTATATACTCAAATCAAAATAGAAATAATTTGTGTTTCTCTAAAAATTCTGATTTTATATGTACATGATGAACAATTGAGCTTATTTTATATTTTAATAATTTTTTATTGTATATAGAGTTAATAACTCATTGCTTTGCTGGTTATTAGAACTGTCACAGTTCCGGTTCGGTTTCGGTAAAATCGTGAACTGAATCATTAATGTAACAATTTTTCAAATTAGAACAAACCTTATTTGGTTGGACCGGTTCCGATCCTGATTCCGGTTCCAACATAACTTTTGGGACCGTAAAACCAAAACCCAACCGTTTCCTAACGGTTCAGTCTGGTTCTATTCGGTTCGGTCCGGTTCCAATTGGTTCTAGCTAAATCCAAAATCAAACTTCATGGAATGGATGAGGGAGGTCAAAATTAAAACATCGGAGTGGAAAAGTAAAACCATTCAATTTTTTGCAAGTGAAACTTTGAAATTCGATGACCAAATGAAGGAATTTTGTATTGTACAAATGCGTACTTTTTTGTATAATGTATTAAGAACTTTGACTTGTTATTTTTGAAATCTTATGTTACAATTAAAATTTTGTTTGAATAATATATTAGTTAATTTAATTTGACCAATTTATCCACTAAAATTAAATTTGTTTTTCATGATTAGTATTAAATAGCCACTGTATTCATATATCTTTTATTTTTTTAAAATAAAATATTTCAAATAAATATGTGAGTAAATTTGAAAATATATTATCTTTATCTTTATTATAATATATATATATATTATTTATATTATAATATAAGGAAAGAGCTAAGTACTCAATGGTGTAACATTTTAATCCAATTATACTCCTATTAAAATAATTTTTTGAATTAAAATTGGGCTATTTCCGTCTTTTGATCGGCTCAACGCTAATGAATTTAGATTTAATTCCTTCTGCACTGTTCGCCCAATAAAAAAATCTGATATTCCTCTGTGCAGATAGGGCATCCAGCAGGCAACCTTCCTCCAGGCTTTGCAAGCACCATCGGCCCTCCTACGACGTTCTCGGCGTGCTCGACTACCTCTATATCCCGATTTCTACCAGTTCTTCTGCGCAGGTGGGGCAACCACAAACACTATATTCCACCTTCCCCGCTTCCATGTTTACGCCAACTCCACGACTTCCTTATTCCCGCAAACTCCAGCACACCGGCGTTCAATGATAGCTGTCGACTTCTCTGCACAGGTACAACTCTCAGCCGCTGCTTCTACCCCCGCTGCTTCTTATGCCGGAACTTTCGTCGCAACCCTAAAGAACGGGGTTACTACTTCACTGATCTTCGGCGTGCTCTCTCCGGAGCCGACGCTTTCCGGAACTACAGAACGGTACACCTTCTTCCCTCTTTCTACCTTCTGCAGATCTAAACCATGACCCTTCTTCTTCATAGATCTCCAGATCTAAAGTGTCTCCTTCCTCCAAAACTGCTATTTCGAAGTAAGAATTTTAGGTATTCTACCATGTCTGCATCTTCTTTGCTGCATTTTAATAATTTCGCATTCTACCATGCCTAGATCTAAACCATGCCCCTTCTTCTGCACAGATCTCCGGCGTGCTCCTCATTTTTCGCATGGACGCGCATTTTTCTCCTGAGCGCTCATTTTCCCATGGACGCACATTTTTAATAAAAAAGTTAATGCAATGAAGATTGTCATACAACTAGAAGTCCAGAAAAGATGTGATTGAGATTTTTTGCGAGATTCTGAAGTTCATATCCTTGTACTCATGGGATCCTATTTATTGGAAAGCCAAAGGGTGAGTGGGGGGAGTCTTATTTATAGTCTAACCCCCACCGACAACTCGGCGACTTCTGGGGGAGCTCGCCTACTTGGGCGAGTAGCCGGCCTGGTCGCCTACCCGGCGAGTTTGCGAGGGGAGCTCGCCATACTCGCTCGGGCCTTATGCTATCTTGAGTGTTGCCTCTGATCTCCGTCTTGACCTTTTGAATTTAACTTCTTGTTGACATGGATTTGAGTGGGTCCACCCTCGAGGGATTGTACAAAATTCCCGCTCTTTGCGAGAGGCATATGAGCTCGAAAAGAAAACATCCAACACTTATTCGATGACCTGTTTTTGGGGCAAGTATCTGAACTATTCACGACTTATGGCTGTTTGCTAATCTCTATAAATATGCGGGCTCATCTTTGAGGCACACCTTCTGATCTTACACATGATGTTGCAATATGCCGAGGAAATTTACAATGTGAGCATCGCCGCCTTGTTTGGGTTTTTGGAACTGAAAACGTCGAAGAAGCTGCGAGATGGCGATGACGTCGCTGACCTCCCTCTGCCAAAGCAGAAGAAGCTGAATAAGAAAAATAAGTCGCTAGTTTCTAAAAAGAATAGTCCACTTTTTGGTGTCGAGGATGTCGTCACTCCCAGCGACAATCCTGAGATTCTCGCTGATGTTCAACAGTTGTGCTTTGAATTGAGTCTGGACGACAATGTTAAACAACCCACACCTGAATCTTCTCACCCCCATCTGCCAATTTCTCCACCTGATCCAAACCTCGCCGGGTCCCAGACATAAATGCAGTCAGACTTCACTACCCCGTGAGGTTAGAACCTCGCCTAATGTCTACTTATGGTTGTCACCCTTTGCTTGATTTTCGCCGTATTGACATTTCCTGCTACTTGCAGCTCCATTGTTGGCTATCAAGGTTTCTGACGAGCATCTGTTTGTGCCGCCAATACGGTATGTCCCTCTGGTCGTACTTGAAGCCCGGTAGAGGTCGTGACCGGGTCACTCTGCTAGAATCAACCCCGACTCCAAGAAAAGGCCGGAAAAACAAGTTCCTGAGGTGATAAACAAGGACCTTCATGAGAAGAAAACCTCACATCCGGGGGTGAGTAAGACTCCTCCCCCTGCGACAAGCTCATTGTAACCTTTGGCGAGTACCTCTCTGCCACTGCCCTCGCCTCTATCTTTGCCGCCAACTTCCACTACTCCTCCTAATCCTGGACCTCAAAGGGCTCTGATGCCTTCAAACGCTCTTAAGAGCTTGTCGCAAGATCTTGGAGGAAAGCACTCATATTATTTCCCGCCGAGGACAGGAGGGCGAGATTCTGATGGGCATGTCTATGGTCAAGCCTCCAATCTCCCAAGAGGCTCCTCGTCAAGCCAGCAGGATTCAACTTGCTGCAGCACTTCCCCCCGCCGATCTCGATCTTCTCGGCCTGGTAACTCGCTTGTTGCTGGATCAGTAGATTGTTGATTTGTTGCGGCTTTATTTGATACGACGACTTCCTTACTGCTTTGATAGGTCGCCCTGCAATCCCGAGAGTGGCTTTCATCGACGCCCTCCACCTCCCAGCTTACTAGTATCGCTATGCAGTTGCTCGCGCATGCATGGAGTTGGAGGTGAAGCTCGATCAGCTCGCTATCTATGACCCTCATTATCAGATCTCTGCTCTGGAGGTTTGAACGACGAAGATGGAGGAGCTTTTTGAGAGCTTCACTAGCTACTACTCCCGCTTCCAGATTCTCAATGAGCTACAGCGGCGACAAACTATGACTGAACATCGACAACAATTTCATCAAGAGAAGATGTCGGGGATGTGGGAGAGCATGGGCTCTGCGGGGCGACTGGCGAGGATGGAGTACCACCTGCATCACGGTAACGAGGCAATGGTGGTGATGAGCAAGCACTAATGACGAGCTCGTGACATGGGCTGGGTTGGGCGACATCCTACTCTTCCAGAGCAGCAACCTCCTAGAATTTAGAATTTTTCTTTTAAGTCATTTTTTCTCTTTCCTTGCCTTTGACGATATTGTACTAAACAATTTTGTTAGTATTCTTTTAATACTAGTGACGAGCTTCGTTCTCGCGCTGAGTTTGTGACCTTTTCTCTGTGTTGATGTTTGTTTTTACTTCGTTCTTTTCTGCAATCTCTTGGGTTGACTGTGTAGTTTCTGACAAGTTAGCGTCTTTCTGTTTTGGACCTTCACGAGATAGGGTTTTGGCGACTTAATGGATGTGGTTGGTAGATAGCGACTTTGATCGATACTCGCCTGAGGCCCCCGATACCCCCCTTGACTTTTTTTTCTATAAATAGAAGTTGTAGGTGTGTCTTAATTAGGATGTTGCTCATATTATATATATATATATATATATATATATATATATATATATATATATATATATATATATATATATATATATATATATATATATATATATATATATACCACTATAATAGAAATATAAAATGCATGAATTTTAAACTCATTGGAGCGATTTCGGCCGTCCAATCTGGCATGATATTATATCAGCCGTAGGATCAAATTGCACAATCTCTCCAGACTTTTTATAGGCCTCCTAAACCTACTTTAGAGAGTCCTAAACCTACTTGAAGTAATTTCAAAATTGGGTTAATTTAGCAAAATACAACAGCGGACTGGCCAGCCCGCAAGCCCACGAAAGCATGCATGCCTGCCAGCCCGCTAAAGCGATTTCTTTAACAACATGCTGCTCCGCCTGTTTATAAACCCGAAAATAAGAGTTATACAGGCCGTGTGGGACTAAACAGACGGGTGAACAGTGCTCCACCTCTGTTCACCCGCCTGTTTATAATTTTCTTATAAATATAATAATATTATAAATATAATAATATTTTTATAATAAATAGGCGGGTGAACAGTTCGCCCGCAACTATTAACCCGCCTGTATGTAATATTTTATATTTAATATTATAAATATATAATTAATATTATATATATAATTAATATTATAATTTATAAATATAATAATATTTTTATAAAAAACAGGCGGGTGAACAGTTCGCCCGCAACTGTCACCGGCCGTGTATTGTGGCGCCTAGCCATCGGGCCGGAGGCCCGTGCCTGTCAGTCGTGTATATATATATATATATATATATATATATATATATATATATATATATATATATATATATATATACTAGTGCCCAACACGGGGCTCCGCCCCTATGGCTACGTGTCACAGTACTTGGCCCGTGACGGCGGGCTTCGCCCACACCTGGCTGTGCCCGCCCCGCGGTGCTTAAATATTATTATACTATTTTTAAAAAATATTTTTTAAAATATAACTATTTTAAAAAATATTTATATAATATTATTTATATAATATTTTAAAAATATATTTTAAAAATATATTATTATATATATATAAATGGATGGTCTACTTAGGCGAGATTTAATCCCACCTAAGCAGGCGGGATTAAATCCCGCCTAACTTAGGTCATGAACATGAGGGTTAAATTGTCATTTGTTAATGTTCACCTTAGGAACTTCATCCACTTTCATGTTCAAACGGATGATGTTTGTTAGGTGATCCTTAACGAATGACGGTTTAACCCATGCGTTTATGAGCGTCGCCACCGTGCCAAACTGAGCCATAGTTGCAAGAGGAATCACATGAATGCGTCAAGGAAATGAGTCTATAACATGCAGAAACCATTTGTATTTAGCGGAAATTAGCAACAAAATTAAAGAATCGACAGTCATCTATAAGGTCTCAATGATGATTATGATATGAAGGGTTTGTTATTGGTTGGAGTCATTATCGTGTCTATCTTTAATTAGAATGCTAATGAGTGTGACATGGAGGCTTATTTTGTCAAACTATGATGCTAATTCTAAATAGGACTTTGTGAATGCCTAATAAATTTTATGTGGCATAATGATGTCTCTAATGTGGAAAGGGCAAGCATAAATAAAATTTGAATTGAGAATTATTTTTTTAAGATGGAATTTATATGGAATGTATTGAATGTAAAATTATAAATGATGATAGATTATTCGGAGTGTACAGAGAGTGTGAGAGAATTCAGCTAAGTTAATTGTCTCCTTTTCATAGGGAGGTAATGCTTATGCTTGTGGAGTATTTTGATTTGACACTGCTTGACGCCCAAAAAAGCGAGCTACATTTGAGCTGAGCTTGGATATGAAGTCTTCTTTTGTTTCTCGACGGTGTAGTAAGAGTAAGCTCATGATCTTATTAACCTAGTGGTTGTAGCACATTGATAAGATCTCTTTTGTAAGTCCCCATGTCGTCATACGAGAGGGACATGGGGACGCACACACCCTTTTGTCATAGCAGGCCTCCCCTAGGGAGGCCCACATGTCGGGCTATTAGCTCAGTGGTAGAGCACCCCCCACCCCCACCCCCCGATAATTATATCGTTGTGTCTGGGCAGTGAGGGCTCTCAACTACAAGGATGACCTAGCACATTCTTAACTAATGACTAGTACTTTAAACCTATGTTTGGAAATTTCCTATCACTTTTTTTACACAAATTCCACTTGCTTGGGTTTGAGCATTTGTGGCTGCAATAGATTGACCACACTTACATAATTGCGATGAAATTTTAACCTACAATATCATTTTTTAAAGTAGACTTCGCGCTCAGCTTCGCGCTCATACCCATCCAAACACAGTTTGGCATTTCTATAACTACGTTCACAATCATCGCCACACTGAAACTGCTCCCGAAACAAAATCTAAGACTAAGGCTCTGTTTGGGAGGACTTATTTTTATCGGTCAAGCGGTTACGAACACATTAATGTCTGTTACATGCAGTCGTAACCGCTTTACGGGTAAAAATAAGTCCTCCCAAACGATGTCTAACCCAACAATAATTACAATCAAAGATGCAAGTATTCCACTAGCATACTAAAAACATCAATTGTATGCAACCAACAACCCTAAATTACAGGGAAAGCTCATCCAACCAACAAGCCATAATTCCATCAAAAGTCAAAACCAAATCAAAATCTTCCTCAAAGTCCGTGGTGATTCCTGAAAGTGAGAAACATTATAAATCCAGAAAGATTTAAGAGAGCTAAATAAACATGTAGAGAGTAAATCAAAGGTGTATATCAATGAAGAACAAATAACCAAGCTTGAAGAAAAAACTGAACCAAGGCTCTGGCGGGGGCTCATTGTGGCACCCGACGAACGGAAATGTTGGCACTCCCAAACAGGCACCTATCGGAGCCCGTTGTCACCGGAATGCCGAAGAGATATTATTATCTTGTTTTCGTGCTACTTCGCACCAGAGCTCTTCCCCTCTAACGCCCTTTGTTTTCAATTCCATCTCCAGCCGCCATGCCAAATGAGTCCTACGGGCTTGTTTGTCGTTGCAGATTTCTTGCATTGGGATTTGATGAAATGTTGCGAGCCTATGGTAAGGCATTCAGCGACTCATGCAGGTAGGAAATTCATAAATTTTGACCGTGGTTGCGATTCACATCCACGGATCTGGGCGGCATTTCTGCATCCCCAAAAGAGATGTAAAAGTGGAAAATACATTTCTTAAATTGAAGATACTTGATTTAACAAATGAGAGGTTTTAAGTAGGATTTAGGGTTGAAAGCAAGTGAAGTTTAAGAAAGAAATGAGATTTTGGAATTCGAATTGAAGATCTATTTCAGTAGAATTGTCATCCAATTCTAATTTAGATGCCTCAATTTCTCCCAAATGATGGGAACTATTAAGATATATAATAACAAACACGCCATAAAAACACACTACCATAATAATTTCACTTGTCAAAAACAAAACTACACTTTCACCCATAATAAAACACAATCCATGACTACCAACCAACTCAATTCCACTAACTTAAACAAAACAGTATACATACACAGCCAACAACCCTAAACATATGAAACAACCATCTAACCAAACCATGAGTCCATCAAAATCAACAATGTTTTAATCAAAGAAGTATGGATGATAAAAATTAATCTTCAATGAATTATCCATCATAAATTACCATACAAAATCAATACCTTTTACATGCAGAATCATCATCTTTAAGAAATTTAGGCTGCATTTTGGGGGAGTTATTTTCAACGATCAAGCAATTACAACTGCATGAACCAGACCTTAATTAAGGTCTCGTTCATGCAGTCGTAATCGCTTGACTGGTGAAAATAAGTACCCCCAAAAGGAGCCATAGGCTCTGTTTACTCGGCGTTTTTGTTATAGTGAGTTTGGACATAAAAGTCAGCATCATAGAATATATGTTTTGCATGACAATGGTTATGACCACTGCCAAGAAAATAAAACTACTTTTGAACATAAAAGTGGTTGAAGTTTCTTAGGTGAGGTTGGGCGTTCACGAACGACGGTTCATAACCATCATGTTCACGACCGCCACTGCTATGCTAAATGGAGCCCTTAAATCCACAAAACATCATTTCTTCAAGCACATGCTCACCACCCAAAAAAGAATCGACAAATGATTCATCAAACACAATGATATTACATCTTTAAAATCACGATTCGCAAACATAAAACTTACCTTGAATTCTCTATGAGAATTGCTTGCGAAACAAACACATTATCTGATCAGAATCATCTATTATAAATAATAAACCTTCATCCAAACACATAACATACATAAAGAGCAGGCCAAGCCATAAAAACCAGTCATAAACATTGATATCTCAACATCAAAACAATAGTTTACATGAAATATGAGTAAACATTTAGAGGATTAATTCTACAACTCTAATTCTACAATATGACTAATTAATAAGTGTTGCGAGCTAACTCGATGCCCCGGTCGGACCGGATTCAAATGGACCGCCTTAGCTTGCGGGGCGGTCGAGCGCGCACACGCTCAGAGAAAAGGAAAGATCGACTCAAGATGTGATGACGTAGAAAAACCTCTCAATTGGGTAAAAAATCACGTGACCGGATCTGTGCCGGTTAAAATCCACTAGCTGCTTGCGGTTACAGTGCGTTTGGAGAATCAGGGTGACAGGCCGCTCCTGTTACAACTTGAGGTGAGAGAAGAGGACTGCATCTCCCCGCGAGCAACAGGCTGCGTCGCGGGAGCATCTCGGGTACTAGAATTCGAGTGGTGGTACTGGTGCTCTGTAGCTTGGATTGCGGGTCCGCCGCGCACCTACTTGCAAGGATAGTCTTCTTCTTCCTCTGCTTGCTATGGGACTTGGGCGTTTTCCGGCTGGTGGTGCTCTGGGGGTTCGTGGTGGCTCGCGGTGGCTCGAGGTGGCTGGAGGATGATGTGAGGGAGGAGTCCGGCAGAGCTCTGACCTGAGGAAGAAGATGACAGGGAGCCAAAAGATGAAGAATGAGGAGGTCGTGGGGCTTCTTTTATAACCTCCAGGAGAGGATCATGGCGGGCCCCACCACCAATGTAGTGGGCTAGTGGGTGGTTACCCACTAGATCGGACGGCGAGGAAAGCCCACCATGATCGGACGGTGGGCAGGCCGTCCACGGTGGTGCGGCAGCCAGGCGGTGGAGGCGGCCGGCCGGCGGCCCCGTGGCGGCCTGGCCGGCTTCCTGGCGGCTTAGTCACGGCCTACGACGGCAAGGTCGGAGGCCTGGCAGCCTGGCGGCTTGGCCGCGGCCTGCGGCGGCAAGGCCGGCCTGGCCGCGAGCCCGGCCAGCAGCCAGGCCGCCAGCGGCTTGGCCGCGGCCTGCAGCGACAAGGCCGGGTTGGCGGCCTACAGCGGTAAGCTAGGCGGCGGCCGACGGCTAGTCCGGTGGCGACAGCGGTTTCCCCCTAAAGGGGGCGGTTTTGGAGAGGGAGAGAGTGGCCCCCACCCCCCCCCCCCCCCATGTTCTCCTTATCATGGGAGGTGGGGTTGACTAGTCAACCCCGTGATCTCCCATTTTGGGGGGAGATCATGGGGGAACCTTCCTTATAAATAATGGTGTAACCCATCAATAAGTAAATTATGCACAAAGACTAATGATTCTGTAAAACCTATCATAAGAACTGAATAAATCCTTAAGAAACTGAATACAAACAAAGATAAATTGCATTGCATCTTTACTAAATTGATCATTAAAAATAAGAAATCAATTTGAAAAAGAAAAAAGGTGTTCCAAAGTTCATGAACAAAACAGTGAAATGTAAATTGAAACAAAGGCAACTTGAGTTTTCAATGGCATTATACTTAAATATTTACTTAAAACAAGGTAGTAAAAAAGGAAATAATCTATGGCATATTGGTGCTTGCACAAGGATAACATCTTCAGCACTATGTGATTGTCCATGAGTTTGTCTTTCACTTGTATTCCCAGATAATTTATTTTGCTGCATATATTAACTTCTCATTGTTGCAACACACATGATATTTATAAATATCAAAGAAACATTCGCCAGGTAGAGACACCACCATCAATTAAAATCCACTTGGATGTGTGATAGTCCTTCAAATGTCAAATTCTTATTTGTCTATTATGCATAAATACCAAACACAATAATTCTTCTGACTCTAGAAGATGAAGTCATCTTTCAATAGTAGCAATATAACTCAACTTCTCAGGCACCTCAATTCTTCTCCACACTTGACTTCTGCAATCATATGTGCACACAAAGGAACCAGTAGATGCTTTGTTCATAAGAAAATGCAATGAGTGATTGTAAAATACGTTTCTACGTTTATAGTAACTTAAGCGAGCCTCAAAAGGAAGTTCTTCAATTGCAGTCCAACTATTTGTTAATGAATCAAACATCGCCAATTTAAGAGCAACTCTACCATGAGGAGATTGTTGTTCTTTGTTATATCCTATAATGAATGCATTAAAGTTCAGATAAGAATGATGAAAAGTTAACCCCGGAATGAAATCCCAAAGGAATATCTTTTAGATATCCATAGCTTTTGGTATTTGGTTGAAATTTTTTTATGCTCGGATTGCATATGCAAAGAGTTTTTAATTCAAGATTTTCACATAATAAAAGGCCTCGACAACAATCACTACAATAAATTTCAAATATAGTAAGGACCTAAATCGTTACAATAAGTACAAAAAATCATTACAAAAGCTCTTTGGTAATGAAAAAACTTTATGTAACCGTCGTCCTTTAAAGCTCGACGCTAAAACTTCTTGTAACGAATGTATGTGTGTCGTTACAAATAAATTAATTGTAACAAATGATACTTTCACACACAAAAAAGATTCGTCTTCACAATAAATTAGTTACAATAATACAAAATTTGATAATAAAATAGTACAAAATTAAAATTTTCAATTAATTTTGTATCGTTGACCAGCCCGTCGGCCCACCTACGGCCCCGCAAGCCCGCCCGCCCGCCCAGCTAATTTCTTTTGCCGCATAGATTAACTTCTCATTGTTGCAAAACACATGATATTTATAAATATCAAAGAAACATTTGTCAGGTAGAGGCACCACCATCAATTAAAATCCACTTGGATGTATGATAGTCCTTCAAATGTCATATTCTTATTTGTCTATTATGCATAAATACTAAACACAATGATTCTTCTGACTCTAGAAGATGAATTAAAGTCCTCTTTCAAAAGTAGCAATATAACTCAACTTCTCAGGCACCTCAATTCTGCTCCACACTTGACTTCTGCAATTATATGTGCACACAAAGGAACTAGTAGATAGTTTGTTCATAAGAAAATGCAATGAATGATTCCAAATACGTTTCTGCAATTATAGTAACTTAAGCGAGCCTCAAAAGGAAGTTCTTCAGCTGCAGTCGAACTATTTGTTAATGAATCAAACATCGTCCACTCAAGAGCAACTCTACCATGAGGAGATTGTTGTAGTTCTTTGTTATATCCTATAATGAATACATTAAAGTTCAGAGAAGAATGATGAAAAGCTAATCCCGGAATGAAATCCAAAAGGAATATCGTGTAGATATCCATAGCTCTTGGTGTTTGGCTGAAATTTTTTTATGCTCGGATTGCATATGCAGAGTTTTTAATTCAAGATTTTCACATAATAAAAGGCCTCGACAACAATCACTACATCAAATTGCACTTTTAGTAAGGACCTAAATCGTTACAATAAGTACCAAAAATTGTTACAAAAACTTTTTATTAACAAAAAAAATTATGTAACCGTAGTCCTCTAAAGTTTGACGCTAAAACTTCTTGTAAAGAATGTATATGTGTCGTTATAAATAAATTAATTATAACAAACGATACTTCCTTACCCAAAAAAGATTTTTCCTCACAATAAATTAGTTACAATAGTACAAAATTTGATAATAAAATAGTAAAAAATTAATGTTTTCAGTTAATTTTATATCGTTGACGAGCCCGCCCGCCCGCCTGCTTGCCCGCCCGCCCAGCTGATTTCAAACATTCATTGCGGAATGAGCAATATAAACCTAAAATTTAAGTTTTCACTGGTGTTGTGGGACTAAAAAGAGGCGGGTACAATAAGAAGTTGGGTTTTTAAAATTTGCATTAAAATGCTACTCCTAGGAATCAAACCTACATCAATGACTATAAATCCAATGTCATACTCTACTAAGTCAACTTGCCTTTGATGGAAATTACGGAAACATATTATATAATATGTAATATATCTAGTTATATTTATTTGTAAATAACATTAAATATTTTAATTAAAAAACTAATATTTATCTTTATTAATATAATACTCTATTACTCTTAGTCATTTTTATTAGCTTATATATATTGTTATTATATTTAATTTAACTTTAATTAATTTTATTTTTTAATTTAATTCTCATTAATTAATTTTAATTTTAATTTATTAGCTTATATACTCTTTTTCAGGGCACTGTTCACCCGCAAAATGTTTTATTATTTTTTTCAATTTAATTTTTTAATATTTTCATTTTAAATTTGTAATTAATTAATTTTTCAATTTAATTTTTTAATGTAAATAAACTTTAATTATTTTTCAATTCAATAAATTTTAATTTTTCAATGTAATTTTAATTTTAATTAATTAATTTTAATTTATTAGCTTATATACTCTATTTCACGACACTGTTCACGCGCAAAATGTTTTATTTTTTAATATTTTTCAATTTAATTTTTAATATTTTCAATTTAAATTTGTAATTAATTAATTTTTTAATTAAATTTTTTAATGTAAATAAACTTTAATTATTTTTCAATTCAATAAATTTTAATTTAATTTTTCAATGTAATTTAAATTTTAATTTAAATTTTTCAATAAAATTTTTAATTTAATGTAATTAATTTTAATGTAAAGAAACTTTAATTATTTTTTAATTCAATTATTAATTAATTTTTCAATTAAAATAAACTTTAATTTAAATTATCGTACAAAATTATTTAGAAACTTTAATAATAAAACAGTACAAAATTTGATAATAAAATATGATATATTTATTGTAATAAAACTTTGATAATAAAATATTACTAATAGTAAGGAAAATCTCTTTGTCACAAAACACTTTCATGATGCGGTTATAATTGATACATATTGTGAGAAAAATTTACTATTTATAACGTAATATTAGTGTTGTTACAAATACTTACATTTATAGTAATAAATTAATTATTATTATAACAAAATATAAAATATTTGTTACAAAAAAATACTTTTTTGGTAACAACAGAAAAAATTCGTTACTAAATATAGCTATTAGTAACAAACTGTGTTTTAGTTATATTTCAGTCCTTACGACATGTACAGTTTGTTGTAGTGACTGTAATACCCGCACTTGAAATGACATGAAATCAAAGAATAGCAATGATAAATCACCGAACATGTTGACATTATAGTAACGATATGCCATTTTAGTTAAATTTCTTAATTCACATAAAAGACCAAGTTCTTTTGAATGGGTCTCAAAATGAAGAATCTTGAAGTCTATATGAGAAATTAGACGATATTATAGTTTGCAATCAGATTTGGATAGGATCATTGACTTAACAAGAAGTCTCACGAATATTTGACAAATTATATATGGTGGGAGAATTTGAAATAAGGAATTGTTAGAAATCATGTAACATTTGCAACATATAACATATTCCATCTCTATTGCAACATGGAAGAAATCCCAAAAAACCTAACATAAAATAGCATCAACAATCGAACAGAAAAATATAAACAATTTTTTTAAATATCTACTTCACAGTTTTACACAGCATGCAAATAAAAGCTAAGAAAAGTGGATATAAAATAATCACTTGGTTATTTTTGAACAATTAAGATTACTACATGTACATTTGAACCATTAAGATTACTTTCTGAAATCACATGAGGGATTTAAACCATTGAGTTCGCCAATAATTGCTTCCAGTGTTGATTTCTATTGAACCTCTCAAGAACATCAAATTGATTCGTAGATGATTGTAATTTCTTCTCGAGCAAACATTTTCACCTTTTAGGAGTTGTTCGTTTGTGGTTTTTCTTAGTTGATCACAAATTGTAATAAGAAAAAAATAATGCTCTCTTATAGTTTTTTTATCTTATAGTGATACGAGGGCACAAATAAGATTGAGGCAATGTCAAGCGACAATGAGAAGAGTGGTGGCTGTCCTAGCTTGTCTGCTGGAAATGGAGAAGAAGAAAAAAAATCTTGAAAATAAGAAGAGTAAATATGGAGGAAGAACAAAGCAATGCTCTCATATAGCTTTTGTCTTACAGTGATAAGAGGGCGCAAAAAAGATTGAGGCAAATGTCAAGCGAAAATAAGAAGAGTGGTGGATGTCCTAGCTTGTGTGCTGGAAATGGAGAAGAAGAAAAAATCTTGAAAATAGCAAGAAGAGTAAATATGGAGGAAGAACATAACAATGATATCTTATAGTTTTTTGTCTTACAGTGATAAGTGGGTGCGAAGAAGATTGGGGCAATTTTTTGTCTTACAGTGAGAAGAGCGGTGGATGTCCTAGCATGTCTGCTAAAAATGAAGAAGAAGAAAAATTTAGGAAATAAGGAGAGTAAATATAAAGGAAGAACAGAGCAATGCTCTCTTATAGTTTTTTGTCTTAAAGTGATAAGAGGGCACGAAGAAGATTGAGGTAAATGTCAAGCAAAAAAGGGAAGAGTGATGGATGTCCTAGCTTGTCTGCTGGAAATAGAGAAGAAAAAAAAATCTTCGAAATAATAAGAAGAGTAAATATGAAGGAAGAATAGAGCAATGCTCTTTTATAGTTTTTTGTCTTACAGTGATAAGAGGACACGGAGAAGATTGAGGCAAATGTCAAGTGAAAATGAGAAGGGTGATGGATGTCCTGACTTGTTTACTGGAAATGGAGAAGAAGAAAAATATCTTGGAAATAACAAGAAAGAGTAAATATGGAGAAAGAGCAGAGCAATGATCTTTTATAGTTTTTTGTCTTACAGTGATAAGAGGGCACGAAGAAGATTGAGGCAAATGTCAAGCGAAAATGAGAAGAGTGATGGATGTCCTAGCTTGTCAGCTGGAAATGAAGAAGAAGAAATTTTTTTTAGAAATAACTAGAAGACTAAATATGGAAGTAGAACAGAGCAATGCTCTCTTATAATTTTTTGTCTTGCAGTGATAGGAGGGCACAAAGAAGATTGAGGCAAATGTCAAGCGAAAATGAGAAGAGTAGTGGATGCCCTAGCTTATCTGCTAGAAATGGAGAAGAATTTTTTTTTGGAAATAATAAGAAGAGTAAATATGGTGGAAGCGACAACGACTGCAGGGATACATAAAATGGGTGAAATACCTGTGAACAGAGCCTCCTCGAAATGTCATTTGCTTGCTAGTTTTCCTGCCACTACTCAGATCCAGGACAAGTAAGTTAAATGAAAAGACACCTACTCAGATCAAGGTCGATGCCCTAACCCGCATCACTTGTCTAGAAATGGATGAGAAGATCGCATTTCCCTGCTTCGAAGGTAGTAAGGGGGATGAAGGAGTGGAAAGTCGGAGAGTTGAGGAGAAATCGCGGGCAGAAGATGATCGTGTGGGTGATGATGGAGCGAAGAAACGAGCCCTGGCTCTGCGAGTGTAGAGGCTCTGTGAGTGCAGATGCACGTGAAATCGGTATCTTGCTCGCAGAGTAGTGCGCTACCGAACTCTATTTTCAGCCCGATCTTCATTGGAAGACGAAAATGTATAGAGCGACCTGTTTTTCCAAATTAAGTTTGCATTTGAAATTTGTAAAATCTGACGGCTGGGCTGGATAATTTCAGCCTCATCCAACTGATGGAAGTATTCAACCATCATAACACCAAACTTCACAAGTGGATTTACATGTGTATTAGTATGGATAGATATAAGAGGGAAATGTACGCCGAGTAATTATGATAGTATTCTAGTCACTATAGTGCTTTTTTGTATCTCTTCTCGTCTTCTCACGAGCACATATGTTTCACACGACACACTACTTGTGACAATGCGGCCAACGACAGTACTCTCTACTTGCCTCCCTCCACCCGCCTGCAATGTGCGTTGATGATCGGCCCCAACCCTGTTGGAACTCCTCTCACTCCAACACAGACATTTTGAATTGGTTAGCATGGTCCGTGCAGTTTGCTCGAGCAAGAGAATGTCCAGCAAGGCTGGGTCGGATCGTCAACGCATGTTGCAGACGGAACGAGGTGAGTCGAGAGAGTACTGTCGCGCGGGCCACGGGGGGCCCTCCGTGCACTATCACTCGTAATTATAATCAAATGCTTTATTCTTACATGAGCACTATGATCATGGCATTCTTGCTCCTTCCTTTGCTCCTTCCGAGCAGCAGCCTGCATATTTGATAACTAAGCCGCAGACGAGGACCTAAAATGCCGATATATTGTCCAAACTCTCGGTGTATGATCCCCCGTGAGTAGGGGTATGCATAAAAAACTGAAACCGACCTAACTGATCCAATCGAACAGATTTTCAAACCGAACCGACATGTTCGGTTCTGTTTTGGTTTTATGTGGTCAAAAACCGACACCTATTCGGTTCGGTTCGGTCTGCAAAAGGTGCAAACCGAGAAAAATCGAACCGATGATTAATATTTCATGTAGTTATATGGGAGCAAGGACGTGGTTGGTAGGTCACATAACACATAGAATCAATGCTAATTAATATTAATATTTCGTCACTTTTCAGTTCTTAGTTCTCATCACGTCCCCTTCTCCTCGACTGGCATTAAATCATTAATATTAGAACATTTCTTTTTTTGAGCAAAGTCCCTAACTCGTGAGGCATGAATGTCTGATCTCTCGTCTCGAAATTGATCAAACATTGTTTTTTTTCAAAAACATCCATCTTTTATGATATTTTTGTAGGGGTGAATAAATTAAGGTTTAAATGATTAATTCTCTGTCATACAAAGTATAAAAATATCTCATTACAAAAATTTCATCGAGAAATATATGTGTATATACTCAAATCAAAATAGAAATAATTTGTGTTTCTCTAAAAATTCTGATTTTATATGTACATGATGAACAATTGAGCTTATTTTACATTTTAATAATTTTTATTGTATATAGAGTTAATAACTCATTGCTTTGCTGGTTATTAGAACTGTCACAGTTCCGGTTCGGTTTCGGTAAAATCGTGAACCGAATCATTAATGTAACAATTTTTCAAATTAGAACAAACCTTATTTGGTTGGACCGGTTTCGATCCTGATTCCGGTTCCAACATAACTTTTGGGACCGTCGTGTTCACGGTTCCGATTACGGGTCAACAAAAACCAAAACCCAATCGTTTCCTAACGGTTCAGTCCGGTTCTATTCGGTTCGGCCCGGTTCCAATTGGTTCTAGCTAAATCCAAAATCAAACTTGATGGAATGGATGAGGGAGGTCAAAATTAAAACATCGGAGTGGAAAAGTAAAACCATTCAATTTTTTGCAAGTGAAACTTTGAAATTCGATGACCAAATGAAGGAATTTTGTATTGTACAAATGCGTACTTTTTTGTATAATGTATTAAGAACTTTGACTTGTTATTTTTGAAATCTTATGTTACAATTAAAATTTTGTTTGAATAATATATTAGTTAATTTAATTTGACCAATTTATCCACTAAAATTAAATTTGTTTTTCATGATTAGTATTAAATAGCCACTGTATTCATATATCTTTTATTTTTTTAAAATAAAATATTTCAAATAAATATGTGAGTAAATTTGAAAATATATTATCTTTATCTTTATTATAATATATATATATATATATATATATATATATATATATATATATATATTATTTGTATTATAATATAAGGAAAGAGCTAAGTACTCAATGGTGTAACATTTTAATCCAATTATACTCCTATTAAAATAATTTTTTGAATTAAAATTGGGCTATTTCCGTATTTTGACCGGCTCAATGCTAATGAATTTAGATTTAATTCCTTCTGCACTGTTCGCCCATTAAAAAAACCCGATATTCCTCTGCGCAGATAGGGCATCCAGCTGGCAACCTTCCTCCAGGCTTCGCAAGCACCATCTCCGACGCTGCCAGATCGCGATTGCTGCAGCGGAGTAGCGAACCGCCGGCGGGTCAGCGGCCCTCCTACGACGTTCTCGGCGTGCTCGACTGCCTCTACATCCCGATTTCTACCAGTTCTTCTGTGCAGGTGGGGCAACCACAAACACTATATTCCACCTTCCTCGCTTCCATGTTTACGCTAACTCCACGGCTTCCTTATTCCCGCAAACTCCAGCACACCGGCGTTCAATGATAGCTGTCGACTTCTCTGCACAGGTACAACTCTCAGCCGCTGCTTCTACCCCCGCTGCTTCTTATGCCGAAACTTTCGCCGCAACCCTAAAGAACGGGGCTACTCCTTCACTGATCTTCGGCGTGCTCTCTCCGGAGCCGGCGCTTTCCGGAACTACAGCACGGTACACCTTCTTCCCTCTTTCTACCTTCTGCAGATCTAAACCATGACCCTTCTTCTTCATAGATCTCCAGATCTAAAGTGTCTCCTTCCTCCAAAACTGCTATTTCGAAGTAAGAATTTTAGGTATTCTACCATGTCTGCATCTTCTTTGCTGCATTTTAATAATTTCGCATTCTACCATGCCTAGATCTAAACCATGCCCCTTCTTCTGCACAGATCTCCGGCGTGCTCCTTCCGGATCTCCGGCTTTCTTCTTCTCCATAGATCTCCTTGCGTCTATTTGGAAGTAAGACCTTTTTCATTCTGTGCAATCTATTAAGCCATATGCCACATACAAATTAAAACCTGGTTTGATAAGTTCTGGATTTTCTTTTTCTCTGTTTGGTCAATGTTACTTCACGCCATGATTTCTGTTCTAGGTTCAAATTTTTTGAATCATTATTTTATAAAAAACAAAACATAAGGTGTTTGTTCTACTGTCCAAATGAGCCATTTTTATCATTTTCCTTGCTCCATTCCAGGTGCGACTACACCGCTGCGAAAGTGCAGGAGCTTTCTTAATTTGTGAAACTTGGTTCCAAGCCTCATTTCTTCCAAATTGATTGTGATGAAATGAGGTAAGAGTTCTTGAAATGTTTTTAATCTCCTGCAATGCTTTGATTGTTCTGTTCATTGTTCTGCTAAAAAAGAAACACTTTCTCTAGGATTATCACTTTCGTATATTTTTGGCTATATGGAATTATACCGTATTAATATCATATAAATTCATACCTAAAATGTAACTGAGAGCATATGCTTTGATTGTTCTGCTCATTGTTCTGCTCAAAAAGAAATCCTTTTTCCAGGATTATCACTTTTGTATATTTTTGGCTATATGGAATTATACTGTAATAATATCATATAAATTCATACCTAAAATATAACTAAGAGCATTTCATATGATTGTGCATGCATGTTTGATTCATTGTGAACTAACAAAGTTTCTATATCGTCTATTTTAATAGGCACCACAACGTGGATGCAATTTCATGTTCTCTGAATCCCAAACTATTCTAGAGGCCATTATACCAATGCTTCTAGGCACGTTCATCCTTCAAACTATGCCGTGTTGTGTGCTATGGCAAGACTAGTTTTTTGGCACTGCATGATGCTGCAGGGTTTGGGCGGAGTTGGGTGTAGAAAGAGAGTTTCTGCTGAACCCGTTAAGCGATCGTGAAGGGCACTAACATGAACTCCCCTTGTTGATTGTGAAGTCAGTCCATGGTGGACATTGTGAAGCCAGTCCGCGGTGTACATTATGGCTATTGTGAAGCCAGTCCTTGGTGGACAATGTGGCTATTGTGAGCTTGATGAGCTCTTGAAAAGGCCTCGTGCCGAACAGGAAAGGTGAAACCGACCCGCGCCTTAGATTTGACCTCGAGTACATTGGTATTCGGTGATGGCAAAGAGACTTGAGCAACGTGGGGTGGCTGATCCGTACCTGCGTTATGTCTGTCCGACTTGGAGACCTGAAAGTGCTGTCAGTTGTAGCGCATAATGAGAGTCTTAGGCCTGCGCATCGTAAAGACTAAATGCTCAATTTTACCGCCGGGTTTCGGTCCTGGAACGGTGGTGGGAACCTGGTTTGCCGGTACACCAAGAATGTGCCCTGAGTGCATGGATCGTCGGGCCGCGTGGCTGACGGTTGTGATGGATTGTTTGTGCGGGAGAGCACAATGTGTGATATATGTGCCTATGAAATTGCTATGCCTGCAGGGAAGGAATACCACTGACCCGGGAAAGGGGTAGGGTCATTATAAATTGGTCAGCTTAATGCTGACCGTTGCCTTGTTTGCCATCGCTTGGTGGGCTGTCCTTGTGCAAGTGCTGGAGAGCCGAGCGGGACATATAAGGGCTGAAGTCCCTGATGTTGTTGTTGTTGCTGCTGCTAGCCCCTGAAGGCTAAGCAAAGAATGTTGTGTTTTGTTCATGTGTTGCCGGCCTATGCGCCGATGTTTGGAATCTACACTTGTAAAGAGTAACTGTAAGGACATAAGGTCAAACGATGTTGTATTTGCTGTACATTCCTTTTAGAGTTTTATATATAAATGTGGTTGTTTATATATATAGTGGACATTCATGGTTGGGGTTCAATATTATTGTTAAAATCTTCCGCTAGCATGCTCTGAGTTAGGACGCGATTATAACCTGGTATTAACCTATAACGTTTCCGCCTGTTTTGTGGCATATGGTGTGGGGCCCTGGCCGGACCTTCTATTATATGCTATGTGAACGGATGAAGATGTTACATTTTGGTATCAGCCTGTCTCGGTCTTCCTCTTTCAAATTCGTGGTCGAATTCTTTTGTGGGGTGGCGAGCACGTGTCAGTGCGAACCGCGTTAACACTAATCAACTCTTGAATGTCTACTTAGAAATACAAATACACTTGTTTGAGGAACTTGCGCGTTCTTAAATTGTTGTTATTGCTTGTGTGCGGTCGCTAATATGTGTCTTGTTCACCTATAGGTGACTCGTAGTGGTGCTGGGCAGTTGGAGCCCCAGCGTTCTGATGAGAGTACGACACCAGCTGAGGTTCCTACACCTCCCCCTTCTGCGGTAACTGTTCGCTTAGTTGCTGAGGCGATGTTTGCAATGTTTCAAGCACAGCCTGGTGGGCTAGCGCAGTCGGCAGTGGTGTTAGAACAGGTTGGGGCAAGGCCAGAACCTGTTGCGGTTGTTGATGCGCGAGAAGCTAAACGGCAGTTGAAGCAGTTCATGATCTTCAATCCTCCTACGTTCACGGGTGTGAGATCCCCAACGCAGGCGGAGGATTGGTTGTCGCGCGTCAAGCATATATTGACGGCGATCAGGACGGAGGAAGATCAGAAGGTCATCTTGGCCACCTTTTTATTGGAAGGAGAGGCTCGGCTATGGTGGGACGAGATCGAGTTACACCACTTAGCGGGCAGGCAGTTAACACAAGTCTCGATTGAGGAATTCTCGCGACTATTCCTGCCAAAGCACCTACCAGCGGCACAACGCATTACTATAGAAAATGAGTTCCAACGGCTAATGTAAGGAGAAAGTAGTGTTGAGACTTACCTGCATGGGTTCACAAGATTATGACGTTATGCGGGCTCTATCTTCGTCGATGAGCAACGAAAAACCAATAGATTCTACGAAGGATTGCGGGATATGTTGCGATTCCTGCTCTCGAGTTCAGTAAATCAAGGGTTTCAGGCGTTGGTCGATACTGCATGTGTGCTGGAGAAGGATATGAAGCGGGTGTAAGGAAAAAGGGCCTTGGCTGTGACAAAGCCAAAGTTCAAAGCGCCCCGACCTGGGAAATCGTACTATCAAAAGAAATGGGGCAAGAGGTCCAAGCCTTCTGGGCAGGCTCCTTCAATAGTTTTGTCGGGGGCCACTTCGAGGCCAGAGACTCGTATCTGCTTTACTTGTGGAAGAGTGGGGCATATAGCCCGTGACTGTCGAGCTGCTCCACCAAAGGGTGAAAAGAAGACGGGAGCGTCTTATGCTGAGAAGGGAAAGACAGTGGTGGTGTCCTCTGCATCCCAGGCGCAACCCCGAGTCTATAACCTTGGCCAGCAGGAGGCCATAAAGCAAAGTGACGTCATCACAGGTACGATTTAAGTTATTGATTGTTTTTCTTATTGCATACTTTGTGTGTAGCTTGTGTGTGATTTGTTTGCCACAGGCTTTGTTTTGATTCGTAGCACGCTAGTGAGAACACTATTTGATACGGGTGCTTCAAGTTCATTTCTGTTTAAGTACTTTGTAGCTCGAAATGGAGTACCTAGTCATGTGAAGACAGAGAGCATAAAGGTGTTATTACCGAATGAATGTTTGATGCTTGCGGATAGGGCTTGCGATGTGGCGGTTCAAATTGGAAGTCGGGATTTCTGCTTGAACGCCTATGTGCTACCGATATCGGAATTTGATGTGATTTTTGGTATGGACTGTCTCTCGGAGCAGCGTGCCCTTGTTGATTGCAAGTCAAAATAGATCACACTGGGCCAGAATACCGAGCTTGAGACTAAGTTCGCTGGTATGCGAGAAGTGAGCGGGACCCTAATGTCTGCACTCCAAGTCGTCAATGCTGTTTAGAAGGTCGCAGAGTTATTCTTCACGTTGATTCAGGCTGTTGAGCCAAAGGCCAGTGTGAGTGATGTTCCAATTGTATTGGAGTTTGCAGATGTGTTTCCTAAGGATCTTCCTGGGTTACCACCCCAGCGGGAGATCGACTTCACTATTGAGTTGGTGCTAGGTGCGAAACCTGTGGCCCGCTCGCCAGATCGCGTAGCGCCAAAGGAAATGACTGAATTGAAAGTCCAATTGCAAGAGTTGCTGGAGCAGGGATATATACGCCCAAGTATGTAACCTTGGAGCGCACCTGTTCTTTTTGTGAAAAAGGACGGTAGTTTGCGGTTATGTATTGACTATCATGAATTGAATAAGCTGACAGGGAAGAACAAGTATCTGATTCCACAGATTGATGAATTGTTCGATCAGCTAGTAGGATCAACCGTCTATTGCAAATTGGATTTGAAATCTGGATATTATCAATTGAGAATTAGGGAAGGTGACATTCCCAAGACCGCATTTGGAACACGATATGGTCATTATGAGTTCACTGTAATGTCATTTGGGTTATGTAATGCGCCATCGGTTTTCATAGACCTAATGCACCGAACGTTCCGAGAGTACTTGGACTTGTTTGTGATTGTATTCATTGGTGATATCTTGATGTATTCTCAATCGAAAGTTGATCATGCAAACCACTTGCGGTTGGTGTTGCATACCTTGCGGAGGAATAAGCTATACGCTAAGTTCTCAAAGTGCGAGTTTTGTCTCTCATCGATGGCTTTTCTGGGCCATATGTTGAGTGGAGAGGGCATTGCGGTGGATCCAGCAAAGGTAAGAGCCATACAAGAGTGGCCGGTGTTGTCTTTGGTGGCCGAGGTCAGGAGTTTCCTTGGACTGGCAGGCTACTACAGACGTTTTGTTAAAAACTTCTCGCGGATCACTTTGCCTCTGACCACACTGATGCAGAAAGATCAGAAGTTCGTTTGGACGCCGGAGTGCGCGCGAGCTTTTGAAGAGCTAAAAAGTCGTCTGACCATGGCGCCTGTGTTGACATCGTCATGTGGTACAGACGGCTATGAGATATATAATGATGCATCAAGGAGCGGCTTAGGTTGCGTTCTTTTACAATTTGGAAAGGTGATTGCTTATGGTTCACGCTAGTTGAAAGTGCATGAGCGAAATTATCCCGTCCACGACTTAGAGTTGGCGGCGGTGATCTTAAATTGTGGCAGCATTATCTATATGGCGTAAAAGTGGACATCTTTACGGACCATAAGAGCCTAAAGTACCTGTTAGATTAGAAGGATCTGAATATGCGACAACGAAGGTGAATGAAGTTCCTTGGGGACTACACATTTGATATTCATTATACTCCCGAGAAGGGAAACATGGTCGTTGATGCCTTGAGTCGTATGACTCCGTCAAGTGCAAGTTGGTTGTAGATGCATGATGAGCGTCTGATCCAGGAGTTGGAAGCGTTAGAGATTTCTTATGTTGACAAGAATTCCACAGCTGATGCATGCTTAAACTGGATGGAGGTACAATATGACCTTGCAGACAGAATTCGACGAGCAACAGAGCTGGATAAAAGTCTCCAACGCTATACAAAAGATGAGCTAGATGGTCAATTCTCCTGGGATGACGACCTTTTGTGGAAAGAGGGTCGTTTATGCGTCCCGAGTATGGGTAAGTTGAGAGAAGAATTGATGTATGAAGCTCACTTTATAAAATACTCAATTCACTTTGGGAGCACAAAGATGTTCAAGGACATGAAAAAGTTGTTCTGATGGCCATGACTAAAAGAAGACATAGTTAATTATGTGGCTAAATGTCAAACTTGTGCTTTGGTAAAAGCGGAATACCAGAAGCCCGGGGGTTTCTTGAAGTCATTACCGATTCCGGAATGGAAGTTTGATGATATTTCAATGGATTTCGTGCACGGGTTGCCGAGATCTCAACGCGGGGATGATTTAATCTGGGTGATTGTAGACAGGTTGATGAAAGTGGCTCACTTCCTTCCGAACAAGCGGGACGATTCAGTGGAAGTCTTGACGAAACTCTATGTTGAGCAGATCGTACGACTGCACGGTGTTTCCCGTAGAATCGTGAGTGACCGTGATAGGGACTCACATTGAATGATTGGAGGCTAATCCATCAATTATTGGGAACAAAGTTGACATTTAGTACGACCTTTCATCCCTAAACGGATGGCCAGACTGAGAAGACCAACAGAACAATGGAGGATATGCTCTGAATGTGTGCCCTGAATTTTGGTAAGAGATGGGAAGATCATCTCTATATGGTGGAGTTTACTTACAACAATATCTACCAAGCGAGCATCAGTATGACACCGTTTGAAGCTTTGTATGACCGTAAGTACCGTACACCGTTAGCTTGGGCAGAAGTAGACGAATCTTAACTATATAAGCGTAAAGAAGTCAATGAAGCTAACTCGACGATACGCTCTATTCGGGAGAGGCTACTGATAGCCCAGGATCGTCAAGCAAACTATTACAACGCCAAACACCGGAACGTGGAGTTCACGGTGAGCGATTGGGTATATTTGAAGATCAAACCCTTCAAAGGCATGTCCAGGATTTGGCGTCTGAAAAAGTTAAGTCTGAGATATCTTGGTCCGTTTGAAATGGTGGAGCGAGTTGGGGAAACTGCCTATCGGCTAGCTCTTTCGGCAAAATTGATTGGATTACATGACGCGTTTCACATATCTGTGCTTCAGAAAGTCGTCAAAGATCCAGCTCAAGTGATTGAGAATGATCGTGTGCCGGTTGAGTATAGGATACCGATGAAAGTTAGGCCCATTCGGATCGAGGATAGAGCCGATAAACAGTTGCGGAACATGACAATCGGGATGGTGAAGGTCCGATGGGACAACTGTGGTCGTGAGGAGCTAACATGGGAGCAAGGGCAGACCATACGAGCTGAATTTCCCGGGCTATTTGTTTAAAATGGTTGTGCAGTGCGTGTCAAGGTGTATCAAACTTTTATGGAGTTATAACATCTTGCTTTTGTTGCCTTACTGTGTGCAAATTTCGGGACGAAATTTCTTGTAAGGAGTGGAGGGTTGTAACACCCCAAATCCCAAAATTGGGTAAAGGCTAGACAACACGGCCTGGGACACGAGTGGACACGAGTGTGTCCCAAGCCGTGTCCTTTTCTGTATGGTTGAGCAGCTTGTCGAGTATTCGATGAAATGTACTTGACGAATTCTCGAGAGGGAACACAGCCTGCGACACGGGAGTGTCCAAGGTCGTGTCCTCCTCTGGTTCGACGAACTCCTCTCACGTAAATGTACTCGACGATCGTCGAGTGGGGAACACGGCCTGTGACACGGGCGTGTCAAATGTGACACGGGCGTGTCATATGGCCGTATCCTTCTCTAGATTTGGCCAAGACATTGAGGCCTGGTGAACACGGGCGGGACACGGGTGTGTCTCTGGGCACACGGCCTGTGACACGGGTGTGTCCATGATCGTGTCCTGTTCAGGTTGAAACGGCTGTGTGCCGCCTGAGGTACACGGTCGCTAGACACGTGCGTGTTTAAAGCCATGTCAGGGCACACGACATGTGACACGAGCGTGTCACATAGCCGTGTCCTATTCGGGTTAAGTCGGTTGTGTGCCGCTTAAGGTACGCAGCCTGTGACACGGGCGTGTCACAGGCCGTGTTAGCCCAAAAATAGACATGTGTGGGCGATTTGTAGCCGTTCATTTCTTTTATCTGGGATCTAATGACCTAGGCTTCTCCCTGCTGGTTAATAGCCATGAGTTGAGAAGAGAATTCTCATTTAGCTTGGGCTATCCTCTTTCTAAAAGAGTAGAGAGAAGTGAGAGCAAGGAGGAGGAGGAGGAGAAAGGGATTCGGCCGCCGGTGGAGCTTCCGAGTTCCGAATCGAGATCCAAGACCAGATTTGTGGAGGCAAGGCCGCTGCGGTGCTTTCCAACTGGCTAGATTTCCATGGCTCCAAAGAGGTCGTCAAGGGTAACGATCTTCCTTCTTGGACATGTGAAGTCCTTCTTTTTGGCATGTGCATGGATTTCCCCCACCAGAGGGTGGATTGCGAAGGGATTTCCTTGGGTTGATTCTTAGAATCCCCAATAATCTTGCATATATACCCGAAAATGTGTAGTACGGAATAGACATGTTATGTGAAGCCCATCTGGACAGGTTGGTTTGGATTGGTGATGTTTCATTTGCACACCGGAGAAGACTCCGTGGTTAAACGTGGAGTATGTGGAGTCGATGAGTTGGACCTGTGAAGTGCAGTAGCAAAAGTACTGGAGTGGTATTCCAGGAAAATACCCTTGTGATGCTTATGCTGTGTGCTATGGCAAGACCAGTTTTCTGGCACTGCAGGATGCTGAAGGGTTTGGGCGGAGTTGGGTGTAGAAAGAGAGTTTCTGCTGAACCCGCTAAGCGATCGTGAAGGACGCTAGCATGAAATCCCCTTGTTGATTGTGAAGCCAGTTCGTGGTGGACATTGTGGCTATTGTGAAGCAAGTCTGTGGTGGACATTGTGGTTATTGCGAAGCCAGTCCTTGGTGGACAGTGTGACTATTGTGAAGCCAGTCCTTGGTGGAGAGTGTGCGAACAGAAAAGAGCAGACAAAAAATTTAGAGTGATGTAAACTTTATTATCCAAAAAAAGTATCAATTACAAAGGTATAACCTCACTTTTATAGAATGGAGGCGATGAGAGAGATTACAATTAAACAATGTGAGACTAAATAATTACAAGTGTAAGCGGTTTAACACATAGTTGTCAAGGCGCGCGCTAGGTGCGCCTGAGGCGCCGGGCGCACCAGGCGCAGCCCGCAGCGCCTCAGCACAGCTGAGCTGTGGCGGGCGATGTGCCCCAGGCGCACCTCAGGCACGCCCAGGCGCGCCTAGGCGCGCGCCTTACAGGCTCCTAGGCGCGCGCCTTACAGGCTCCCAGGCACGACAAAGGCGCGCCCGGGCCTTTCAAGGTTTTTTTTGTAAAAATGTTTTTTTGATATGAGCAAAAACATGTTCTTAGACGCACCTGAGGCTCCCCCTAGGCTCACTTGGGCGCCCAATTCGTTGAAATTGCGCGAATTGGGCGCCCAATTCGCTGAAATTGCGCGAATTGGGCGCCCAATTCGCTGAAATTGCGCGAATTGGGCGCCCAATTCGCTGAAATTGCGCGAATTGGGCGCCCAATTCGCTGAAATTGCGCGAATTGGGCGCCCAATTCGCTGAAATTGCGCGAATTGGGCGCCCAATTCGCTGAAATTCCGCGAATTTGCTCAATTTCAGCGAATTGGGCACCCAATTCGCGCAATTTCAGCGAATTGGGCGCCCAATTCGCGCAATTTCAGCGGATTGAGTGCCCAATTCGCGCAATTTCAGCGATTTGGGCGCCCAATCCGCTCAATTTCCTTTTCCCCCATTTTTGCGCCTCACGTGCCTCAGGCGCGCGCCTGCGCCTTGCGCCTAGACTCCAGAGGCCCTTTGCGCCTCGGTGCGCCTTTCGCCTTTGATAACTTAGGTTTAACATAAAAACAAGCCGAACAGGCCGCGCGGTTAGACGAATAGGCTAACCGACCGGCCACCACAAGAGACAGGGAACAAGCCGCCATAGGAGACCGCCAGACCGCACGGTCCCTAAGCCGCCTTAGACAAACCATCAGATCGCCCGGATAACCACAGCCACAGTCAAAACATCAAACCACAGGAGAGAAACCGACAGGCCGCGCGGTCTCTAAACCGCCAGAATCAGACCGCCAGACCGCCCGATCTCTATACAACAACACTCCCCCTCAGGCTGGAGCATATATGTCGATCATGCCCAGTTTGTCGCAAATGTGAAGAAAGGAGGCAGACACCGGTTTGGTGAAAATATCTGCCAGCTCTTTATCAGAGGTGACGAATGGAGTACAAATTTGTTTCTTTTCAAAATCTCTTCCCAAATAAAGTGGCAGTCGACCTCAATGGAGATGTATATAGATGCCTTATTGTCACAAAACATAGGTAGATGATGATTGTAGACCTCTCCTAAGTCAAGCATGAGATCCCGTAACCACTTCAGTTCACATGTGGTTGACGACATACTTCAATATTCTGCTTCGGCGCTGGACCTGGAGACGACATACTGTTTTTTGCTCTTCTAGCTCATAAGATTTCCTCCCACAAAGGTGCAAAAGCCCAACATTGACTTGCGGTCTCTTTGTCATCCCACAAAGGTGCATTTAGTCTTTATGGCGCGGAGGCCGGCACTCGCCCCTGTCCCTCCTTCTGGGGGGGGGGGGGGGGCGTGCAACGGGAGGACGACACCCCCGACCTGTTTTAGGGGGCGGGTGCGGCGCGAGGCCGACAACCGCCCCGGGTCCCTAGAGCTCGCCCGGCTTGAGCAGCTCGCCCGGCTTGAGGGTTTGCTATTTTGCCCATGGTGGGCTGCGAATAGCTGTTTAGAACAACGAAGTTTGGCTATTGGCAGACCAGCCCCGAGGTATTTCAATAATTTCAGAGCAGCAAAATTGCGCTATTGGCAGACCATCTCCAAAAACCTATAAATAGACCCTTGGGGTGCCTTGGAGAGGATCAGTTTTTCACCACTTCTCATCCTTTTCCTTCATCCTTTAAGGCACCTAGCTCGACATTGGCTAGGGAGGGGAAGATTTGAAAGGTCTTCCGGGTGTGAGGTGGGACCTCCACGCTATAGTCAAGAGTCATTCCCCAAATTCATGTCTCTCACCAAGGGACGGCTTGGGAGAAGTAGGCGTGAGCTGCACCCGAGGTCCGAACTCTAGGTGTAGTCAAATCTCAGTTCCAACAATTGTGGTTTTCAAGTTCTGAGTCACCCCTTAGATATGGTGATGATTCATTACAAGTGAGGAGAACTCTCTATCTTGAATTTCAAATTACATTCCTTTATATGATGCAATGTTTGACAACAATGGACGAAATCAGTTAATGTAATCTCTTGAATGAACGGTGACCTCCGCTCCACTTGAACATTGGATGTCTTTTCCTGATCTAGGGCTTGTGATTGCATCATGCTACAATGTAATCCGCAGGAGAAAGAGAGGAAAGAGAAAATCCGTAGGAGGATTTTCCGGCTGAGCAAGCGATGAAAATGAATAGAAAGGGGGGGGGGGAGAGTCTACTTATAGATCTCAAGAGGGGGAACCGGTAATTTTCCCCTGTAACCCCCGACCAAACGAATATGATCGCTCCATTTAGAGCACACGGATTGCCAAATTTACCCAAAAGACAAGACCGCCCCTGCTGGAAAAATAACCGCCCTTATCGGAAAATAACTGCTCCTCCCGCGAGGGAGCCGCGGGAGGAGCGGCTGACATGGGCGGCGGCCCAAAGTAGGGCGACCAATTTGGCCGCCCGACCTAGGGGAAGAGGAGGACGCCCCTTTACGGGGGCGGCAACGGCAAAGGGCCGGTCGATTGTTTGCCTGTTTCCGGCACCAGAGAGGCCGCCCCTTCCAGAGGCGGCGACCGAAGAGGGGCGGCCAAGGGGCCGTCTGTTTTGCGGCGACGAGCCGCCCCTTCTAGGTATGTCGGTCGTAGAGGGGTACGATGACGACAACGGTGGCGGCGGCAACGACGGCGATGGAGGCAGTGACGACGACGTTGACGGAGGCGACGACGATGGCGGCGGCGGTGACAGTGATGTCAACGACGATTGCGACAGCGACGATGGGAGCGGCGATGGCGGGGAAGACGACAACGGTTGTCGCGACGATGAAGGGATGAGAAGGAAGACGAAGGTGGGGAGAACGACTGTGATTTGCATGTTTTTTACAAACTGCTAACCGCATCGCACCAATAAACATGTGGTTTTCAGACCCCGTAACCCGAAGTGCACCACACCTGATCCGTGCGGTTTGAAGCGTAGTGCTGCGTGGTGCGGTTCGGTTTTGCAATTTGGTGCGTGCGATTTTCGGTTTAGGTGTGCAGGCCTTATATTCCCATGCGATGGCTCCCATCTTCCCCATCTTTCGGGCAATTGGGCGTTAGGGTTTAGGGTTCCTCAGCAACATTTCACATCTTCCATATCTCCAACTGGGACGATGTAGAGATGCAGAGATATGAACGACGCCAGTCCTGATGGCACTGGAGAAGATGGCGATGGCGATGTTTTTGATCCGCTGTTCCCAGTGGAAGTGGCTCCTATCGAAACCTCGATACCTAATGTTTAGGAATAAGCTTCCTATCCACTCTCGCCTCGCGTGATACGTAATGTTGAAGGAGAAGATTTTGATGATCTATCTTACTATTTTTACCCGCAATATTCCCCTTCTAATCAGTATGCCTTCTTATATTGAATTTATAGCACGACTTCCAGACTGGGACGATGAATAGATGGGTCCAGGCCTCGGTTTTGGTACCGTTCAACATCCAGGTTTGTTTTTGCCGATCCAGGTTTGTTCAACATCCAGATAGATTTTGACGATCTATCTTAATTTGATGTTCATTAATAATTTTGACGTTGGTGCCATGCCAAACATACAATGATGATGTTTTTGACCTAACTCAACGGAGCAAAAAAGAGTAGACAATATGCACTCATAGTAGATATGATATTGTTAAGTATTGTTCAACAGATTCAAGTTCTTAAATCTAGGCACTACTATACTAGAGTGTGAAATTGTTGACTAGCTTTACTAATTACTATGTAGATCTGTGTTAGTAAATAAATAATAAGTTAGAACTAATTGATAGAATTTCCATTGATGGATAAAGATACTAAGGCCCCTAATCATCTAATCCTCCTACTAAATGATTCTTGGCAAATCCTCTATTTTTTTGTTTAAGCGATTGATGATTTAAAGTATGATATATTTTAATATTCTATAATCCAAGATGTATAAAAAGTGTTGACAAATAAAAAGAAAAGTTCAAGCATCCAGACGACACAAGAAATTTTTTTCCCCAACCTGGGTACTATTTTACCACCTTGTAGGGTGCATCACTAGTCAGTTCAGACAGGTGACTGCCACCAATAAGCTTTTTAGGTGCCAAACTAACACTAATCCATATCTTTTGGTTAGGTAGTAAAATAATGCGCCTAGTAATCGTTAGGCAGTAGATAACATTCTTTGCTGGGGGGATGGAGCGTCGCGGACATGCTTTTCCAATATTAATGCCGAGGTGATTTGTGATGTCATCGCCTCAAAGCTTCTGGACCGAGATCGAGGTCCGCCCAATTCGCAAAAATAAGAGGTCGGTCGCCTTCACTTTGATGTTGCTCCCAGGCTTCTAGAGCCCATATGTATTTTCCTCTTGACCCTGAGGATGAAGAGGATGCGGAAGTTACTATATATTTCTGAGGCTTTATGATATATGTTTTGTATCTTCTGTATATCATATATATATATAACCCTGAGATTCAAAATTTGTATCTAGTCTTGAAATGAGCGGATGATGCTCGGGACCTTTTCTCAGTTGAGTGAATTTCTTTGGGAATGACGCCTTGAGTGCATTGAGTTCTCTGATTTAATTCTAAAACCACGCCTCTGCAAAGGGCTTGCGACCGAATATATAACATTAATTCGATAGCTATAAATGCCCCCCATTGTATTAAGCTAATAAATTCCATGTAAATAAAACTGGCCGAAAAACTGCACAGGAAATCCCCAAACTTTATTTTAAGCTCTTCATCCCTCTGCATTCCGTTCAGAGAATTCCAATCGGTTCCCAGAAGGGAATTCGACTGCGTTCTTTGCTCAGAGTCATCATCTAAAGGGTTCGGGAAAGGACTGGACGTTCAACTGTAATTCTGCATTCTCGTTCAGAGAATCGTGCGTCAAGAATTTAAGACCAGTCCTCAGAGATACTTTTGAGGTATACTGGATGTTGACCCATCGAGCATATATTTGTGCAACTCTAATAAACATAATAGTGAGCCTTAGGCGTCAACCTAAGGGTTCACCAAGTCTCTGGACTATTTGGTCGTTGACCCCTCGATTCACATAAAAAAAACACACAGCAACTCTAATATGCCTCGAATTAAAAGTTTTTCAGCGTACGTCTTTGAAAAATAAAATACCTAAGAACAAGCCTCCGGGAATCTAATAAGCTTTTTTTTACAAATAAAATAGACAATCCCCCCTATACGAGCATAGCTGTAACTTTAAGCCTCAAGAGCATGCGTCTACCTAAGATTACCATGGGTCCTATTTTTCTTTCACAATAATAATTTGAAATAAAAGAATAAAAATTCTTGTTTGATTCTGGCCGAAAAATATTTTCTGATCTGAGTTCCGTTCTCGTTCTCGGTTCGACAAAGTATTTATTTCGCGCAAGATTTCTAAGAAATCTCGTTCAGAGCGTGCGTCAACCGAGTTTGAGTCCAGGCCTTTTTCCGGGCTGGCCGTTGACGAACTATGTTGAACATAAATTTGCTCGAAATTTTTTAATTTGTTTTGGTAAAAATTTAGTTCATGTTGTCAACTCTAAGCCGTGTGAGTGTGCGTCAACCTTCTGATTCTTCATCAGACTGATCTTCATCATGCCTCCGGCATTTATTGTCTGGCAAAACTCTCTTGTTGACCCCTCGTCTTCAGTTGAACATCGCAACTCTAAGCCTCAAAAGTATGCGTCAAAATCCTAAGTTTTTTCTAGGCCTTTGGGTTGATCCAGCCCATTGTTGTGAGGGAGTCCCAGATGTCTTTTGCGAGCATTCACGCAACTCTAAAAATGTCTCGAGAGCGCGCGTCAACCTAAGATGTCCAGCTCTTGCATTAGCAATCTTTAGCAATTTGGCTTCTGGCCATTGAGGTTGACCTCTCGAACATCGCTTGTTGTTTCCAACTAGTTGATAAGCCTCGAACTGAAAATAGTGAAAATGCTTCATCAAACTAATACCAAAAAAGCCTAATCTGGGCTTGCCTTTGACCCCTAGTGCAAGCATCGATTGCACTTAGGAGGTCCAGTGCTAACATTCTTCATTTTGCCTGAAAAACTCTTAAAAAATTTAAGACATCAGCGTTTTGTCGTGTTAGCCTGTAACCTAAGATAGGCCTCTAATACCAATTGAAAGGCTGATAGCTTAATTTATTCTAAATTAGTTGACCCTCGATAAAAAGCATCACAACTATAAATCTCGAGAGAGAAAACATGCGTCAACCTAAGACCAGGCCTTAGGGTTCCGGCCGTTGGGTACCCCTCTTCTAAGCATTGCAAATCCACTAAGTTTTGATCAGGTGACTACCACAAATGAGCTTTGTTCGTCCCCAAAAACCTAATACCAAGTCTCCGGTTAGGTGACTGCAACCAGGAAATCTGTTGAAGGGAGTAGATAACCCCTTTTTACGTGGGAGAGGAGATGATGGATTCTTTTCTCAAGTCAGAAAGAAGCTATGCTGTTCTGTGATCTTAAGAGAGCCTAAGCGCTCTTTGACCTAAGATCCTATGTGCTCTCGCGCTGGAAGCTTCGTCTGGTGAGTAGGCCTAAGCTTTGATGTTGCTCTTGCGCTCTTTGACCTAAACTGATCCTATGTGCTCTCGCGCTCTTGAAACGTCCGACGAGCCTAAGAGGATGAAGTCTTGCGCACTTATATATCTTCGTCCGACGAGACTAAGTGCTCTTGTGCTTAATCTTCGTATATCCTAAGAGCCTAAACGCTCTCGCACTCTTCGTCCTAAGAGCCTAAGCCCTCACAAGCTCTTTGTCTTATCTAAAAGCCTAAGCGCCCGCTCTCGTCCTACGAGAATGACGAATCCTTGGGAAGCCTCAATAAAAACATTTATCTCTGATTTAATTCATAATGTAATGCAGCCTCAAAGGCAAACGTTTTTAGAGAGACAAAACTATGTATCTCTATCATCATTGGCTGCAAATACATTAAAAATTCTGCAGCTGTAAAAGAGGTCGCTCAAAAATGGACCTTGCCAGAAAAGACCTCGCCAAACTTGGGTATTGGCTACTCGACACCGCTTGACGACTTTTCTGCCCTGGGATTCTGTAGTCGAAGAGAATTCTGATTCTGTGTTCTCGTCTGAGACTCTGAGGGAGAGGCTGAATCACGACGGGGAGAGGACTCGCTCGTAGAAGATGAGGTCAAGTCGACGTCGCCCTCGATCTCGAGATCATTTTGAGCTCGCTGGACGAGGGATCGCCTGGTGTTGCATCGAACATCTCTGGTAGCAAAGACTCCACGGATAGAGACAAAAAAGTCTCCCTCCTCATTTTTTTTTACAAGCCTTCCCGTCTCAGACAGGTTCTTTTTAAGGCGAGCAAGAATTAGGTTAGGTAGTAAAATAATGCGTCGTCTCGAATCGTTAGGCAATACTCGTTGCGTTGAGCGGAGTTCGGCTGCCACTTTAATGCGAGGTGAATGTCTGCCTCATTCTGAGGGGTTCTTCCCGCCCAATTCGAAAAATAAGAAGTCGGTCCCACCTCCCAGTGAGCCCATCCACGGGATGTGCGAGTTACTAGAGGCGGGTTTTGTATCAGAGATCGTATCCGTGGCAAGAGCGAGCTTGATGTCTTCCACCTCGTCCTGCAGTGAGGGAATGACCCTTGGGTTCATTGGTTCTTCTAAAACCACGCCTCTAGATCGAAGGAGATCTCCCCCATTGGATTGCCATGGCGACACCCCCAAAGCTCATCCCTCTTGACCTCGGTTCCCAGGAAGACTATCTAAGAGGACTGAGAAAATGGACTGGACCAACTTAAGCTCAAGCGTGCGTCAATTTAAGACCACCTCCGAGCAAAGGAAGAAGTGGTTAGTTGGGTTTTTACCTTGAGCAGTGCACTCTAGCATCTGAGCGGCGTCAACCGCTTTGACCAAGTCCTTGCGCAGCTCGGCGTTGAGCTCTCGAACATCCAACTCTGCCGAGAGCGACTAACTTCTAAGAACAAGCCTGGCTGGCTGTTGACCCCTCGGCGTAACAAACTTTGCCTCAAGCGCATCCTTCACCCTAAGACTCCTCCGGGAGCCGTTGAACCCTCGAGGCGGCATCCAAGGCCGCCTTGGTGTCGACTAAGACCAGGCCTCCGGGCTGCCTTACCCCTGCATCAGAGGTGGAGCCTCTAAGCCATGGCATAAGTAAGCTCAACAAGACTAGGCCTTTGGGTTGGCTTGTCCCCTCGAGAACAACGCAACTCAAGTCTTGATTGCCACGCGTCAACCTAAGACCAGGCCTAGGCTGGCCGTTGACCTTCGACATCGCCCTAAGCCTGAGTGTAACGATCAGGCTCTCCACGTCGTCTCGCCCACAGTAGACGGCGTAACCCAATAACCCCACGTTAAACACTTCATCAGCACGTCGCGTTGTTGGCGCTAGGTTGTCATCCCCAAACCTGATAGCCAATCAGGAGGGCCGGACCGCTAGGTACTGACAGAGACCCGATTCTTCTTGGCATCCCACACGATTATGGGCTCACCTGAGATATCCCGAATGTTTCTGATGCATCCTTCGTCGCATCATAAGTCACGCATTTTAATTTTTCAACATTTATTTATTATCGTGTATTTCTTTCGCCCGCCTATTTTTATTTGAGATTATTCGGCTTTTCGGGTTGATCGTCCAATGAGATCTTAAATAAATAGGTCTGGTAATTTAGGTAGTTAGGACATAACGAGCAAGCTTAAAATTATTTAAAATGCATAAACTTAAAATATTAAAATTTAAGGCAAATATGTATTGCACGAGATTTGGAAATTATTTGAAAATTTAGAATGAAAAGGTCGATTGAGAAGTTATTCAAAAGGGATTAAATTATTGGAAAAAGAAAAGTCTTTTTAGGAAGAAAATAATTTGAGAATTAAAATCATCTCAGCCAAAGTAAATGTTCTTTCTCCATTAAAGAAAAAAAACCAAGTTATTGAGGAGACCAGACACAGAGAAACAAAAAATTGCTTCCATTTCTTTACTTACCGGTTAATGCGTACGACTCGTTGCTGCTCCATCCTGTTCGACATCGACAACTTCAGCCGCTGTCCCTGCTTCCGGCCGACCGACGGCCCAGTCCCGCTCCGCTGCATCCCTAGTGGCCTTGACAACGCTTCATAGGCCCTCGTCACTCCGTCTCCAGATTCCGACGCCGGGCCCTCCGACGCACTGCCGATCATCACCAAAACGACGGACGTCGACCTCCCGCAGTCGATGCCGGTGGGAGGCCTCATCCCCTCATGCCAACTCCATCCAGGCTTCCTCCCGTGCCGATTGCTGCCGACTTCGACTCATACTTCCAGCAAACGGTCGGCAACTTGTTCCAACTCCTCCCTCCGGTGGCCAGTCAGTTTTCCCTTCCTTGTCGGGTGCTGTCTACTACTGCCAATAGCTCCAGCACGACCTGACAGGAGTTGGCCCAATACTGTTCTGAACTTGACTTGGACTGTTCTCATTGTGGTAATTTCATCCCCTCGGTGCTTCGTTTGTTAGCTTTTAATTTATGCTTGATTTAAATAATTAACAAGCTTGCCCCAAACGTTCTAACAACTTTATTTACCGTTATTTTCATAAATTTTTTCTTGGGATTTTGCTTGTGGAATTATACGTCTCGCGGTGATTCAACTCGTGCGACGCTCGAGGGAGTGTCACCCAAACAACTATTAACGGATTTACGAATTTCAACATCGGAAAGCGACAAAAGCTCGATTTGGCCCACTCGGCCTCTTTTCAAATTAAAAATAACATTCTTTTCAAAAATTCAACTTTTTTTCTATAACAAAATAAATTATTTCGCATAAAAAATATTTTAATTGGAATTCCTAATTTTGGCTTTACATCAGTTTCCCCCTCGCCCATAATTGAAATGGGATTCCGAGTCATCGGCGGTATCTTGATCTTTTGGTGTAACCGGGGCCTCGCCGGCCTTAGGGTCATCATTGATGTTTAGTGAGACCGCCGTAAGGTTCGATGGTCGATCTTCTTCTTTCGCCGCTTGGGAGGGCCCTGATAAGTGGGTTCTGTAACCATGAGCTTTTTGCCCTTGAGGTCACCATTGTCATCTTCTGGCACCTTTATTAGCTCGGCGAAGGGTAGTTGAAGTTTCAGCTTTGCGCGGGAGGACTCGACCTCGCCTGTTTTAACTCTGGCAGGAAGTGCGCGAAGACCTACAGTTGACCAGGAAAGAAAAATAAATTCGCAGATCAACCCCGCCCAAATCAAAGAAAGTTCGCATTCCCGTACCTTTCTTCGGGTCAACATATGTGAGTTCATTGACACGTCACCATAATTGGACGACGTCCGTCTCTCTCTGATAGAGGGAGAGATAAAGGGCCTAAAATTTCTCTGGAATGCGAGGCGGCTTGAAGTAGCCCTCGCTCCTTTGAATTGGCTTGTAGAGTACCGAGCCAAAGAGCCCTCACACCGTCACACGATGACAAATTTCTCGTGTCAGCGATGGACATTGTTTTTGAGCTTGCGAATCTTGATGGTGGCGCCGCTGAAATAGACAAATCCTTTGGTGTTTGTCTTCATCGAGAAGAGATTCCTGAAGACAACAAAGTCGAAGATGGCTCCGGCCTCGCGCAAGAAGCAGAAGAGGGCCAATCATTGTCGCGACCCCGTTTGGATTTATCTGAGCGGGGACAAGGCCGAAATGATTCAACATCAATTCATCAACTGAACTTCCGGCCAAAAAGGGAGGTGAAGTCCCATTTCAAAGTCGGTGGGGGGACAAGCTCATTCTTGAAAAGAGAGTTGAGACGCTCATCGGGCTCGGCACGATGAGTTGAGATGCCCTCCGACAAAAAATTGTATCTGAAAGCGACGAGTTCTTCTATTTTTGTTTTACTCCTTAGAAATTCCGACTTAAGTAGGGATGTGCAAAAAGAATCGAAGAACAGAAGAACGAGAACCAAACCGATCAATTCAAGATGGTTCTAATAGTTCTCGGTTCGGGTATGGTTCTTGAAAAGGCGAGAACCGACTTTTTGGGTCGGTTCTCTGTTCTTGCGGTTGGGTACCCGAGAACCGAATTGAGAACCGAATGCCTAATACTTGTTTAAGAAAATCATATTTGATAACCACTATATAATGTAACAAAAAGTATGTTTATAACAATATTCTATATATTTATTGTTGAACAAACACATCATATAAGAAAATAAGATTTATGTTAAAAACTATACAAAAATAAGATTTTCTTATATATTTTATAAAGCATTTTTTAGTTTTAATAATGTTGTTGGGTAGAACCGAGAACCGAACCGGAACTGAACCGATTTTTTTAGTTCGGGTATAATTCTAGATTTTGAATATATGGGTCGGTTCTGGTTCCAAAATTGTGCAACCGAAGCAATATGGACCGGTTCTTGGTTTTTGGTGGAACTGATCCGAACCGACCCGAGTTGCACCCTTATATGTAAGTTTTCCGCACAATGGAGGCGACCTTCCGTCTCCTCGCTTGGCTTTGGACGACGACACCTTTTTCAAAAAGACGAGTTGTACGAGAGCTCACAAGCAAAGAAATAAAGTGGCCAGGATTGGGAAAAGAAATAACGTACGCAGGGCGACCAACCCCGTATTTATAGAGATGGGCCATCGCTGTCGCGAGGCCACTGACATGACGCCCTCTTTTGAGGTGAGTACACATTGCACGACCAAGGTTCACTTGCCCTCGTGAGCCCGCGAGAAGGCTGAATAGATGTCGCGGTCAAAAATAAGGTAAATTGAACTCGCATATGTGCGAACTAAATAAACAAGCAAAAAGGCCAAACCACAACAAATGTGTTATTCAAAAGCATGAAACAAAGAGTTTGACGGTTCAAATTACATCATAATTTTCATAATTTAAAAAAGAAAGAAAAAAGCACCGGAGTTGAGTTCTTAATGCCCCGCAAAAGCGATTGTTGAGCTCGCCGCACTAGATTTATGTGCTCACCCAGCTGACGTCGCTCGCAACTCCTCATGAGCCCTCTGCAGACCTTCCAATGATGGTGAATTATCTCTTCTGCCCGCCAGATGTCTCCACGTCGCCTGGAATGCCCGCGCTCCTCGATATGTAGTGGACCTCGTTATACAGTTAGTGATTTGGTGCTCCACCTCGGACATGCGAACTTCCAGGCACTGAATATCAGAGTACTTGCGCTCGACACTCTCCATGCGATGCGAGAATTCCTCCACGAGGGCCAAGCGCGCCTCTACCGCGATCAGACGACGGTTAAGCTCGATTGTTGTCGGGGCCTTTAGTCGCATTGCATGCAGGCTGAATATCGCGAGGGAGCGATCACTAAATAAGCCAAAAGACTCGTCGGGGTCAGCGAAGAATTCTCTGGCTAGAGAGGACGGTCGGAGGCGCTGGACCTCTGTATGTAGTCAAAAAAATAAAGGGGAAATCACCCAAGCAAGAAGAAAAACTCAAATGGTTCTTATTGTGGCGAAGCGTCAGACTATCTCTTCCCCCACGAGGAGAATGCCGACGAGTCCTTTTTTCCTCGTGCCCATGGTGGCGATCTCAAAACTCTTGTGACAGCGATCTCGAGAATTCTCGTGGTGGCGATCCTGAGAATGCTCGCGGAGGCGACTACTGCTGGTCCCGCCGCGCTCTAGTTGAGAAATCACTTCCAGGCCTCTCCCCCGGGAATTGGACTTGCTGGCCGGCGCGCTGCACGAAGGCACACCATCATGCGCTCGCGGAGGAGTTAGGCGCGACACATCCCTAAAGCTCGGTGTCGGTATTTGAAGTGTCCCTGAAGAAGGCAAGCGCTGAGGTGCGGGCGGCAGCGCCAGCCCCGCTGAAGTCCCCACAGCTAGGGGTGTGACTACAAAACTCGTTGCGAGCCCGACGGCCTCGCGAGTCCTTGTAGTCGGCGACCTGGAGCTCGAAGTTATCTTCCTGACAACCTCGTTGGGTAGAGGGATCGTCGTCGTAACTGGCGGGGTGGAATCATTAAAATCTGCCCGTGCAGAAATGCTCGTATATATGCACACATATATATATAGATATAGATATATATAGATATAGATATATATATATATAGCCGCCCGGTGTTCACGAGTTCGCAAATCCCCTGCCGGCAGCGGCCACCCGGGATTTGCGAGTTCGCAAATCCAGCATCGCCCGCCGTGGGCTCACCGTCCACCGACCGCCCGGGGTTCGTTGAAGGCCATTCCGGTGAACCCCGGGCTACCGGTGGATGGGCAAGCCCACGACCGACGGCTGTCTCTATGGGCATAAAAAAATAAAGCTTCACAGCAGCAGCGGGGTTCGTCGATGGCCAATCCGATGAACCCCGACCGCCCACTCAGGCCGACGAACTGGGGGCGGTCGGTGGCCTACTAGCCTGCCACCCTGCCGACACATTTTGTCAACCTTCGCGACAGTGGATCACGGCCGCCTGTGATTGATTCTCCGGCTTAGATGCACAATGCGTATTGTGTGCACTGGGAGTTCGTATAAGAGTAGCTCTCTCTCTTTATATATCTATATCTATACTATATATACAAAAAAGTCTCAACGGTCGTTGCAATTGCACGGTGTAACACGGTGGACCTTCAAATCAATCCCGACCATCTATTTTTTATTAGGTTTGAAAATGTTTTTAAATGAAGGGTGCCAGGTTTTGATCCCAGGATTTCAAGGAGAAGAAGAAGAGATCAACCCAACCAACCAAAGAAATATTTGTGTTTGAGTTCAAAGACATTTATTTTATATAAAACATATTGTACTATAATTATTAATTATACAATATATAATTCATTATAAAATATATTTATTATATATATTATAATAACTTTCTATATTATTCATTATATATAATAATTATTCATTATATATATTTAATGGTTTTTTAATTAAGTAATTAATTCGTTCGTCGGGGGCGGGCGACGCCCGCCGTCACGAGCTGCGTCCTATCGCGCGTGGCACGGGGGGTACCCCGTGCATTGTCACTCGTGTATATATATATCTTATATATAAAGCAATATAGGTATTTGGAGGCACACCATAGAACAAACGAGAGCCATTGGATCATGAGAGAGAGCATGAGATGGGGGAGAGAGTTGGGAGAGAGAAGCCGTGAGTTTAGCCCTAGCCGCCAATCCCGCGCGTCTCCTTCCCGATCGACGCCGCCGCAAGCCGCACAATCCTCCGTCTCCGACCATTAGTCCACCGCCGGTCACAAGGTCACGGGGTAAGGGCCATATCAGCTTGGTATCAGAGGCCACTGCTGGACCATCGCTCTCCGGCTCGTCCTCCGCTCCCCCAGCCGCACACCGTCAGCCCCGCACTGCACCCACTCCTCCTTCCAACGCGCCGAAAATCCATCCTCAACCCGCGGGAGCTTCAACCACTTCTGCCGACTGCGTCTAGCCCGCTGCCGCCTCCAGCAAACCGCTGATCCCTGCCCTCAACCCCCCTGCGCCAGATTCTCGACACCGCACCCCAAGCGGAACTTCTCTAGGACACCACCGTGCTTCCACCGGGCTGTCCAGCACCGCAGCACCACCTCCGAGGTCCAGTACGTCTGCCGGCCTTCTCCCTTCACCACCAACCACCTATCCGACCCTATCTCAAATGGCGGATGCTCTCCCCTCAATCTTCCAAATCATGTTCGCGACTCAGAACGCCAAAATGGACGCCCTGAATGCACGCTTAAATGCCCTACAACAGATGCCCTACAACAGATGCCCCCTTCCCCTCCCTTGAACACAGGCGATCGCCCTTCCACAAGCCGAGTGGACTCCGCTGCTCCTCCAGGCGTGGACTACCCCGCCTACGCACGGATTATCCAGATGGATTTTCCCATATACGAGGGCCGCGACGATCCTCTTTTGTGGCTTACGCGTTGTGATATTTTCTTCACCAACCAGCACACTCCAGATGAAGAACGCGTCGGCATAGTCTCCTTCCACTTACTCGGCCCAGCACAATTGTGGTTCTCTCAACTTCTGCGGGAACACCCCAACATTTCCTGGGCAGATTTCAGTACAGCCTGCACCCTGAGGTTTGGCCATGCTCTACAGGGAAACCCACTAGGCGATCTTGTGAGCCTCAAACAGGAAGGCTCCATCGATACCTATCTTGAACAATTCCAGATTCTACTGTCTCGGGCGGCGTCCGTCTTACCGGAGCAGCAGGTTCCCCCCTTCACTGCCGACCTCCACGAGCGATTACGTTGGGATGTGGAGTTCCTTCTGCCACGCGACCTCAACACAGCCATGAGGCTCGCCAGAGCTTGTGAACGTCGACTACTAATAGATCGTCCGCCTTTGGGACGTCAGAACCATCAGAGCACTTACTCTCTAGCCGGCTTGCTGGACAAGGCACCATTTCGGGACGAAACTCCGCGGCCTACTGTTCGCCGCCGTTTGTCCCGCACCGAGATGGCCGAGCGTCGCGAGAAAGGCTTGTGCTATAATTGTGATGACCACCTCACACCGGGACATTGATGCAAACGCTTATTTTGGCTGGAAGTAGACGACCCTCCCGATGATGATACGACAGGAGGAGAAACCACTGCAATACCCTTCGATCCAGCTTGAGGACAAGTTGTCTTCGGACGTGGGCGGTGATGTTATGTGGCGTGACGACGCCGGTTATCTTTAATTATTGTGTGTTAATTTTTATCGTATTTACCCATTGTCGTAAGCCCAAATGGGGGGCATGGTTTGAACCTATTTATGTTGTGTGGTGAGACATTATTGAGAAGCAAAAATTAGAAGTAAAAATCTCTTTCTCTCTCTTAGTTCCTCTCCTCCCTATCTCTCTCTCTCTAAACCGCACGGAAGAAGCCGTGAGTTTAGCCCGAGCCACCAATCCCGCGCGTCTCCTTCCCGATCGACGCCGCCGCAAGCCGCACGATCCCGTCTCCGACCATTGGTCGACCGCCGGTCACAAGGTCACGGGGTAAGGCCCTATCAGTCCAACTGGCCACCGCCTATGTTATTCTTCCATCTTAATATAATATATTATACCACCGGTCAAACCAAAGCATATAGCTACCAGCAACCAGCCAAAATTAATTTCCCCCAGTCGCCGCTTATAGAATGTCTTCCAGTCAGCACTCAGCACAAGCAGCATCCAACCCACTAGGAACTCCAAATCACCCCGGCACTATTATTCCAAATTTCAGTCACAATAGAATTAAATTCCAATTCGGCCTTCAATCACCCATATGCAAGATGAATTGCAATAACGAAATTGAAACAAAAACAAAATGTGTGTCGCAAAATATTCAGAAAAGCTTGAACTTCAAAAATAAATTTTGCGACGTCGAATCGACACTGAATTTGGTTTTCATCATCGAGGAATTCATTTTATTCTTCAAAATATAAAATATTTAATCTACAAAACGGATTCTGGTCTTACAATATACATGTGCAATTTGACTCAACTGTCATACCAAAGATCTGTTTGAATGACTTGGTGAGCTCTTCTTTCTCCGAATTTTTTTGACTACATGGTCACATAAACAATAAACAGCTCCATGTTCTCATAGATGTTAACACCACAAATAATTTCCTGTTACACCAAATAGTAATTTTTTAATTGTCAGTCCATGCCATTAAACTTTCTAAGGGGAAATGAGGATTCGTTGTTGTATATACCATTGTCCATGGATTTCCATGGAGTTACAAGAATACAATTTTCCATCGCTTTGCATGTTATCGATTATGGAGAGCAAATATAATTTTTGGATATGGTCGGATGGAACCTTAAGTCCCATTAGGATAGATTACAAATCTAAACAGAAGTCTTCTACTATTGAATGAAAAAAAGTTTCTGTAGAAATGGAGAAAGCCAACCTTGTATATATGTCCACTTGGTTCAAATACAAAGAATGAGTACATATATATAGATGAGAGAAAGAGAGAGAAAAGTCCTATACACAATGTGGGACTAAAGAGAGGAGAGAAAAAACAATAAATGCTATACAAATGGGCCTAGTTTAAGTGGGCTTTTCCAACACTCCCCCGCAAGCTGGACCGTATAGGTCATATGCACCCAACTTGGACAAACACTGGTAGAACAGGGTGCTTGATAAGGCCTTTGTGAGGATGTCGGCAACTTGATCAGTTCCTGGAACATGCTTCAATTCAAGTTTCTTCAATTGAACCTTCTCACGAACAAAGTGACAGTCAACCTCGATATGTTTTGTGCGCTCATGAAACACCGGATTCTTTGCGATGTGTATGGCGGCTTGACTATCACAAAATAGAACAGCAGAGGAGGGGAGTTTTACTCCTAGGTCAGTAAGGAGACTTTCAAGCCATGTGAGTTCTGAGACAACCGAGGCCATCGATCGGTATTCAGCTTCTGCAGAGGAACGGGCTACCACAGCTTGTTTCTTACTTTTCCACGTAATAAGATGACCACCAAAATAAGTACAGAACCCACTAGTTGACCTTCGATCGTCCAGGGAACCCGCATAGTCGGCATCAGAATAGGCAACCAATGCAGGAGCAGAGTCAGAGGTTTTGTAAACCAGCCCTTGACCCGGAGCTCCCTTAAGGTATCGAAGAATCCGTTCAACCGCTTGAAGATGAGAAGCCCGGGGGCATGCATGAACCGAATGACAACCCCAACTGCAAACGATATATCCGGCCTCGTGACTGTTAGATAGATCAACTTTCCCACAAGGCGTCGATAGTATTCCGGGTTCGGAAGCAGCAAATCGTCATCCGAAGCATGAGCGCATAGTTTGTGATTTGCCTCCATCGGGGTACAAGCTGGCTTGCAACCAGACTGACCAGCATCTTTGAGAAGATCGAGACAGTACTTTCGTTGGGAGAGCACCAACCCATCCGGCCGCCGGCGATCTCGAGACCCAGGAAGTAGCGAAGTTTCCAGGTCTATGTTTTGAAAAACAGTGCTCAGATGTTGTTTGACGTCTTGAATCCCCTTTGAGTCATCCCCAGTGAGAAGGATGTCATCAACATAAACCAACAGAAGGACGGTGCCAGTGGCCCGGTGTCGGGTAAAAAGGGAGAAATCTGCAGAACTCCGAGTGAACCCCATGTCCCGAACCACCTTGCTAAACTTGTCAAACCACGCCCGAGGGGACTGTTTGAGACCATAAATTGACTTTTTGAAAAGACATACCCGAGACTCCCCCGTGGTCTCAAACCCGGGCGGTTGGCGCATGTAGACGGTTTCCTGAAGGTCACCATTTAAAAAGGCGTTCTTGATGTCGAGCTGATGAAGGGGCCAGTGGCGGTGCACCGCGACGGAGAGAAGAACGCGGACAGTGTTGAGCTTGGCCACCGGAGAGAAGATTTCCTCATAGTCGAGGCCCTCCTGTTGTGTGTAGCCACGGGCCACAAGACGGGCCTTCAGTCGGGCAATAGTGCCATCCGGAGCATGCTTGATGACGAACACCATTTACACCAACAGAGTGCTGACCGGGAGGTAAGGGAACCAAGACCCAGGTCTGGTTGGCCCAGAGGGCCGTCATTTCTTCGTCCATGGCAGCCCGCCAGCCAGGATGGTGAAGCGCCTCCTGCAAAGAGTTAGGGACCGAAACAGAGGATAATGAGGTGGCAAAGTGAAGAAGAGGGAGAGAGGCGATGGAGAGAGACGTAATTCGCCATTGGATGAGCGGTAGAGACGAGAGCCGGAGCAGCAGGGAGCAGAGCACCAGAGGGCGAAGCCGACTGCAGAGGGCTACGGGATGAGGAGAGCGACGAGAGTAGACCCGGATAACCGGGGATGGTGGACGGCAGGAGGTAGGGAAGGCAGAGAGGATGAGAGTGAGGAGCAGGAATGACAGGACGAACGACGGGAGCTGGACTCAGAGCGACATCGAGAGCAGGGAAGAATGGAATATCTTCACGAAAAGTCACGTCAGCCGAGACAGTAACCTTGCGGGTAGCAGACGAATAACAGACATAACCCTTCTGAGTGCGCGAGTACCCACAAAGATATGCTTGGTGGCACAAGGGTCCAATTTGTCTGTGGAGGGACCGAGGTGGTGAACGTAGCAGGTACACCCAAACACCCGGGAGGAACGAGAAAACAGCGGAGTTGTGGGAAAGAGGAGTCTGAAGGGAGTAGCATACTGGAGGACGGAAGACGGGAGACGGTTGATGAGGAAGCAAGCCGTGGAGAGCACGTAGTTCCAGTATGGTTTGGGAACCTGCATTTCAAGCATAAGGGAGCGAGCGACATCAAGAAGGTGACGATTCTTGCGCTCGGCGACACCATTCTGTTGTGGAGTGTACGGACACGAGGTTGGTGAAGAATGCCGAACTCAGAGCAGAGAGTGGCAAAGGTATGGCTGGTGTACTCCCGCGCATTGTCAGTACGAATAGTGCGAATAGGCGCAGAGAACTGAGTGCGAGTCTCAAGTATGAAAGCCCGGAATACGCGGGGAAGTTCAGAGCGATCCCGAAGGAGATATAACCACGTCATGCGAGAGCAATCATCAATAAAAGTAAGAAAATACCGATAGCCAGAAATACTATAAATTTGTACGGACCCCATATATCGGAGTGTACTAAAATAAAAGGAGCGGAGCTCTGAGTACAATGAGTAGGAAACGATGAACGGGGCTGTTTGCCCAAAATACATGTGTCGCAGCGAAAAGCAGGGAAGAAACATCAGGAAGAGCCTTCCGGAGGACTGGAAGAGGAGCATGTCCCAGACGGCGATGCCAATCCGAAGAGGAGATAGATGCGAGGACAGTGGGAGAGTCGTCAAGAAGATAGAGCCCATTCTGCAGCCGTCCTCTACCAATGATAGTTCGCGTCTGCTGATCCTGTATGAGAAAAGAAGAAGAAGTAAATGTCACGAGTAATTAGAATCAGTAGTAAGGCGACCACAGAGAGTAAATTGAAAGGAGAGCCCGGAACATGTAGAGCCGAGCGCAGAAGGAGAGAAGAGGTGAGAGAAATATCAGCACATCCAGAGACTGGAACCGATGCCCCATTAGCGACAGTAATGTACTTCGGGTGAGGTGAAGACAAGTACTGAGGTGGCCTAACAGAGGTGATATGATGAGTGGCACCAGAATCAAGGATCCAGCGCGTGCCAGAGGATAGGCAGACGATACCTTCATTGGAGATAGAGGTAGCAGAGGCAACCGAGGCAGGCGGACGGCTGAGCAAGCCATGAAGATGCTGGAGCTGAAGACGAACCTCGTCGAGATCAGTACGAGAGGAGGCAGAGTCGGTAGTAGCAGAAGAGGCTTGCGGACGAGGAGGTCGGCCATGTTTGCGATAGCAGGTGGCCTCAAGATGGCCATCTTTACCGCAGAACGAGCACTTAGGCCTAGACCGGCCACCTCGACCCCGGCCGCGAGAGTCAGAGCGGCCACCACGGGCAGAAAGGGGAAGAGGCAATAAGGGAGCTGGTGCCTGTTGAACAAGGGCCGGAGAAGGAAGTCCGGGAACATCCGGAGGCGGGGAGACTTTGAGAAGCATTGAGCACACATCGGAAAAAGATGGTGTAACGGTAGAGGAGAGGATGTGAGCCCGGACACTGTGAAGATGAGGTGGTACCCGGGCCATCATCATGGCGATACCCACAGCTTCCTTTTGGGTACGTTGAGCAGCGAGATCTAAAGTGGGAGGCTGATGGTGGATCCAAACCTCAACCAGAGACCGGGCCTGAGCAACAAAGGATGTCAGGTCGGTTGCGCCACTGCTATCAAGGGCCTGGAGAGCAGTGATGATATCATATAGATGGTGGAGACTATCCTTGCCAGAGTAGAGGGTGTGGAGCTCGTCCCACATGCCTTTGGCCGTCTCATGATACATGGCCAGGCGATAAGATTCGCCATCAAGAGAGTTGAGAAGCCAAGTCTGCACACGCCCATCATTGCGTAACCATTCCTCAGTAGGGATACCGATAACGGTCTGAGTCAAGTGATGAAGGAACCCCTTTGACTGAAGGACACGGCGAACTGAGTGTGCCCATTTCACAAAGTTCTTCTTGCCAGTGAGCGAAAATTGTAGTGATCCGAAGCTCGTCGCGGACTTCCTGGAGAGAGCCGGGCTGTCAGGAGGAGGAACTGCCGTGCCGACTGAGTCCGCAGATGTAGACATGGGGGCGACCTGGATGAGGTCGCGGCGAGCTGGAGGAGGCCGCGGCGAGCTGGAGGAGACCGCGGCGGACTGGAGGCGGAAGCTAGAGGAAGCGGAAAGACAGCGGACTGGATGAGGTCGCGGCGAGCTGGGGAGGTCGCGGCGAGCTGGAGGAGACCGCGGCGGACTGGAGGAGGCAGCGGCGGACTGGAGGAGGCCGCGGTGAGCACAGACGCTCAGCAAGGAGCGGGCCAAGAGAGGCCGCGACGGATTGAAGAGGCCGAGGTGGACTGGATCAGATCGCGGCGGGCTGGATCAGACCGCGGCAGACTGGAGCGAGCTGAGAAAAGAGGACAAGCCGGGAAGCAAGAGAGCGACCGCAGCGGGCTGGACCAGTCCGCAAGACTGAAAGAACGCAGAGAGGCGAGCTCGCGACGGACAGGGAAAAGAACTTGGCCGCCTGAAGAGGAAGGAGAGCAGCCGCAAGCAGGGAGAAGTGCGGACAGAAGGAGGCCGCTGCGCTTACAGCGGACGAAGGAGACCAAGAAGAGGAGGCGAATACAGAGTTCGCAGCGGACAGAAGGAGACCGAGGGATCGAGGTCGCCGAGGTCGCGCCGGACAAGGAGAGGCCGCAGCGGACTAGGGGAAGCAGTGGACCCCACAGGATGGCTATAAAGAGGGGGCCAGAGGAGGAAGGAAGAGGAGGGAAGAGAAGTGGTTCACTGGAGGAGAGGAAGCGGTCTGGATAGGGAGGCCGCAGGTGTGATGCGACTAGAAGTTGCGGACACACACACGCAGGCCGCAGAGATCGCAGGCCGCAGGGCGGACAGGAAAGGGAGTCCGCAGGAGTCCGAACCTGGCTCTGATACCATGTAGAAATGGAGAAAGCCAACCTTATATATATCCACTTGGTTCAAATACAAAGAATGAGTACATATATATAGATGAGAGAAAGAGAGAAAAGTCCTATACACAATGTGGGACTAAAGAGAGGAGAGAAAAACAATAAATGCTATACAAATGGGCCTAGTTTAAGTGGGCTTTTCCAACAGTTTCCTTATAAGATTTACTAATGTTCTAAGACTACTATTTTCCCTCCCAAATTTCAAATTGGTTTCTTGAAATGCTAATAATGCTTTTTGGATTTTCCACTTTCGGTACTTCACCGATATTCAGTATGACAAATCAGACCACGTAAATGAAAACATTGACAAGACGCCTAGTCGCCTACCTACCACCAATCTCATGCCACCCGCACTTCCCTATTTCTTTTCTTGCATCTTGGAGCCACCACCCACACCCACCATCGAGGAGATTAATCAGATATTAGAAATTGAGAGCTCCATACTTCAGTTTCCTGCAGTGGACGAAGTATCAATGATAACTCATGCCTTAGCGCAATAGAGCTTTAGCAACCGCGCCCTAATCTTTTAGTTGCGCATTGTTGCAAATTCTTGATGGGATTGAGCTCTTCAATCCCGGGGAGTTGATATAACCGGCATCATATCATGATGAGGGATTTTTATTTGAATGTTTTGCAGAATAATAGAGGATATCCTAGAAACATCTTCATTAATTTCATGTCTAGCCTTAAATGTGAAGAAAATAATTTGTATCGTCTTATTTCAGCCTCAAGTAGTTTCTTCGGTTGATAGGGTAGTTCAAGTTAATGCGGTTGGATAGTCATTTGCCGGTATTATCACCTCCTTTTTTGACCATCATTCTTCCAGCGTCATACACTTACTCTCTCAGTAGTCTGACATCTAGAGGGAAAATAATACAAAGAGGGAGACAACTATATGGATATTGACTAAACTGACAATATTTTCATCCATGAAAAGGTGAAGTTACACCAAGTCAATGCGTAGTTAATACTACAAGATTTTTGAGCAACCAAAGGGGGATGTAAATGTTGAATGGTGTGAGGAAGACAAGGGTCAATGGAGTAAATGAAAGAGTGAATACATCCTATCAGATCTAAACAATTTCTATGAAAGAAAAATCAGTTGAAGACATGATCCTCTCCTCAAATCAACGGTGCTATTTCAATGTTATTCATTTTTATGTCAATCTTCTTTGAAATGAATTATTTAACACCCCTAACAAACAAGGTCCTGCGATATCCAATGTGTGCATATAAATTATTTTTCCTTGCGAATATTATATATATTTAATTTCTTAAAACTAAATTATCTTAGTTCTTTTTATTATCATGCATTATGACTAAGGATAGGGCGCACTGGCGACAAAGGATCCATATAGCCGACCCCACTATGGTGGGATAAAGGCTTGAGTGTTGTTTTTATTATCATGCATGTGGTCCCCTTTGGGCAATGTGCCCAAACTGGGGATGTTAAGTTGCGGCTGAATACTACCACCACTGCATGTTGTCAACAAGGGGACCCATACATGTATATTTGCTAAACAATGAATAAATTTGTTATAATTTGCTTGCATGGACTCTATGACAGTTTTCTTTTCTAACTTCTTCTTGGTGTAGATGAAGTCTATTCAGTTGCATGCAGCCCAATCTATGAATATTTAGTAGCTACAAGAGGTAAAGATAGCAAAGAATTTTTATGGAATTTTGGCTCACAAGATTCAGATTTAGAACTTCAAGGTTTGTTTGCAAATTGATTCATTTAAATTAGTAGTGCGAATCAGTGCAAATTTTCTTCATTAGAGTGTATTTTTAGTTTGAGAACAAATATCTTGTTGCATCTTTCAACTCTTCTTTTGTTAGTTTCTTCTTTGCTTACATAATCAATCGTTTTAAACAAACAAAAATCAGTGAGCAAATTGGTAGCATAAATTGACTATATAGATTTTATACTCTAGTTAATCTTTACGCAAAATATTACTACTATTATAATGAGCTTTTATTATTTATATATATTCTTGGAATAGAGAGGTTCATTAATAAAGCGAATTAAAAATCATTGGAAGACTTGAGTTCTTCACAAGATGCCAAAGTTGCGATATCATCAGTAAATAAATTCTAATGATATTGTGACCATTGTTCACAAATACAAATGGATTAAGATTTATTATTATTTTTTAAACAAGGAACATAAATTTAAGTTTCTTGTAACTATACTAAATGTAAAATACTATGATGCCAACTGAACTAGAAATCTATCACCGTAAACAGGTTTCTTGAAGGACCACGATGCAAAATGAATTACAATAATTATTAGTACTGCAAATATATGATGTGTTGAAAGTGCGGAAATAGATTTAGATATTACTTTAGAAAAGGGAAAATTGAGAGTGAAATTATCTTTATAAGTTATACACACATTCAGCCAGATCACAAGAAATAAGAAAGTAGAAGATACGGAGAAAAAAATTGAAATAGAAATACAAAAAAGGAAATAATAATCTCAGATCTGTGCTAAAAAAGAGCATTCAACATAGAAGAAAAAATTTTATTGAGGCTCCCCAATAAACTTGGATCGTGCTCTCTTTCACAGTATGTGGGATAACACTGCCTTTCAAGTCCTCATTGAGAATCTTTTTACTATTGAGACTTCAGTGCCTTACTGAATTTTGTATCCCTCTCGGAGGTGTAAGATTTCATCCAGTCTTTTTGCTAGGAGACCCAACGACCTTCGCAGATCTTTTGAAAAAAAAATCCAAATTTTTCTACGGTGGGTGTGAAGGATGGTGAGATTGAAGAAAAAATTTTTGAGGATGTAAGAAGGGAGATTGATGTGTCTCAAGAAAGGAGATCACAGTTTACATGAAAGATGAAGAGGAAAGAGCTACGGATAGGAAAGAGTGCTCCAAATTCTTTTCCTTCCAGCACTGACTTCGATCTTCAAGTCATCACATACTTATAGTTGCCTTAAATTGCAGAGGATTTAGGCGGAACACCCTATCTCGTACAGTCTTTGTCCGAGTCCCTTATCTATTCTGATCTACTTCTGAGTTTCAAAAAGATGAGGTAGAGAGTAACTTT